>CAJNIZ010002603.1:36028-80326 GCA_905231905.1 Symbiodinium pilosum
TGATTTTGAAGCCTTCCTCACATTTCTCTTGCACCTGCTCCATGGAAAACTCGTGGTGTTCCTGAGGCACTTGTGTCTGCCATTCCGTGGGCCCATCCGAGGAGAAGACCTCATGACGCCGATAGTGGAAACCGCCAAGGCCCACCAAACCGCCAAGGCCAAGGAGGCTGGTGAGAAGCCCCAAAAGCGAACAGCTCAGATGCATGGCTCCAGGGCTTTGAAAGGTAAAGCGAAACTCCCCGAGAACTAAAGCATATGCCTGCGTTGAAGCACATCATGCAACTGCGTATGCATGCTCTTCCAGACAGGATTGCCATCCAAGCCCAGCGCGCCAGGCGCCCAAGGAATATGACTGTGGCTGCGCGTCGCAGCTTTAGGGTCATGTAAAACACTTTAGGGCTAAGGGAACCGAAAGGCCTTGCCTACAGCACAAAAAGCGCACAACAGGCCCAGACAAGTCCATTCTTTGAGGTTGTTGGGAACGTCAGCATGCTTCAGCGGCAGGCAAGGCGAGCGAAGAAAGTGGCACCAGCACGTTAATCAGTAGCTTCCTGGGACCATATGCAATAATTTTGCATCCACTTTGCGCCAACAGCCTCTATTGTGTCAAGTTTTGGGCAGCTGAGCAGGGTCAACCCTTGTTGTGTGCAAGTATCCGCCATAATGTAAAGCAAGAGTTTCCTCCTAGCGACTTTTGTAAGCATCAGTGGTGTAAGTCAACATCGCCAAAGAAGCCTTAAAGCTTCAAGCTGAATGCTTCCCGGCAATAGGCTTTCCCCTTATCAGCGGCCCGGCAATTCCAAGACTTTGCTGAAATTCGTCCCGGAAAGGCCCTTGTTTGAAAACAACATTTCCACACCGCACTGCCTGAATCTCAAACCGTACTAAACCTTTACTCTAAATCCTGAACCAATTTCTCGAATACTGTCCCTCTTTCCTCGCAACGTTTGTAATTGCTCAAATACAGTTCTGTGGCCTATGTACTAGCGACTCCAGCTACCACGACGACCACGACAGCCACCGCTACCACTACCGCTGCCACTACCACCACCGCCAACATTACTTCTACTCAGATTAAGATTCAGAGGATTGTCATGAGGACGAAATAAACAAGCGCCGAACCCCGTCCTACGCTAGACAAGCCGCAACACAAGGCTGAGGACATGGCAACGTCAGATAGCCGCCAGTAAGGTGCCCAATTTTCTCGTTGCATAGCGAGCACCTCACAAAGCCTCAGCGTAACTCTTGAGTCACGTGGCATGTGAAGTGACCTTGACAGAAAGCCTCACCACCACAACTATGTAGCAGGACCAAATGTGATACAGTGAAGCCTATACAACGGACATGGAATGTAGAAACTGTCCAAGGAACCCTTGCCCTCCATGTCCGTCCAATACAATGGATGCTCGTGGACTCCTGGCCAAGAGGAATCCGCCGAGGCCGGAGGCTTGGAACGTTTGGATTCCAGGGCCGTGGGAAAAGTAAGTTAACCCACCCCCTACCCCCCCCAGTCTGCAATTCGGGATAAGGATCCAATCGGCTGGTTTTTGTTCGGGTTTCTAACGGGTCGACAGGTTTGCCGAGGCGGTCTCGCATTAGCGGTTAAATTACTTTCGCACCAACTTTTGCTGCTTCTACTGTGGAAGGAGAAATTGTTGCACAGCCTTGTGTACCCTGGACCCTAAGCACTAAAATGTGTCTTTTGGAAAGTGATGCAAGGCTTCCCTCAGTCCTTTGAGCGTGAGGCTCTCCCCTTCAGTCGCCTTTTGGATAAGACCTGACACATGCTTTGCAGCACAGCACAGCTTGTTCCCAAGTCTGCCAGACAAATCACAGACACCTCAACAGCATCAAGACAAAATTGAGTCCATGTATGTTCGGTGTCAACACAGCCTAGCTAGCAGCTAGCTGTGCAAACTGCCACCCGCCTTTCATGAGCACGAATTCCAGCTGCATGATGGGCAAGCCAAGGACCTCATGGCCAGCAAGCCACAGCAGTCCAAAGTGAGCAGCTCATGACTTGTCTCTGCTTTCAGCAGTTTGAACGGATTGCTAGCAACTCAAGGGAGCCATGACTTCCACAATATGGCCATGTTTCATGACCAAACTGCAGCTATGACTCCAAAATTCACTCTTGAAGCACATGGATACTTAGCAGAACTCACACCTAGGTCTTCCCACACGCACATCCCGAAGCGCCTGAACAATGACCCAGAAGCTGCTCCAGAAGTCAGTGGTGGGCAAGCTCACCACCTCGCGCTGAAAGCACCGGTATGCTGCAGTAAAGGCGTGGAGTTGAAGGCAGAGTTGTCCCAACATAGACTCGTAAAAACTGGAGGAGGCTACACTTTAGCACGCCTCTAGGTTGATACTCCGGGCAGTTCGGTGTTTCTGTCACCCATTGCCCTTTTTGGGATCTTCTGGTCTTGCCTGCATCCATGCACGTCAGGAGACATCACGAGCACAAAAACAATCCTAACCACTCAGCAGAAAGTCCCTGAGGGATTGAAAGTTCGTAAAGATCATGAATAAGGCCTGATGCATCAAGGCCATAGACATTGAACTGAGGAACTCAAAACGGTTGAGGGTCTTCCGCGGCCTCGATGGCAGTCCGCAGCGAACACAGGGCAAAGAACAGGTAGATGAGGAAGGTCACGAACTTGCTATAGCTCTGACCTGTCAGATCATGCAGAAACCTGTTCCTCTACCTTCAGATACGGCGCAGGGCCAGTGTAGAGCCGCATAGCCGTAAAATGTATCCAGCACGTCAACGGCCAAAAAGAGAGCAATCCCATCTGCACCAGAAATAGCTCTATATGGCGCTCTTCTTCAGGATAGCGACATGCTTGCTTTAGCAAGGCCGTTCTGTTGCAGGCAGCACATTCGATTTCAAGGCCCCTGAGTGTGCAGTTCCACTGTCGCCGAACGCAAGGCTAGCGAGCCTTCAGTTGCAAACCTACGCCCCAAATCCCAAACTCTAAACCCTGATTCCTGGACCCCAAACACTGCCCAATCCCCTGCCCAAAGTGCTCGGGATTACTTTTCACAGCTCTCGGCTGGGCCTCGCTCCAGCTTCTTCAGCTCCGATTGCCGAGAGCTGACCGTATCGTCTAACTGTTGCGCCATTGCCTTGCAGCTTTCCGCCACGCCGCATGTGATACGTTCGCTGTATTTGTGGTATATATTGCGAAAATTTGGGGTTCCAAGTAGGGAAGAAACGATATCTGCTTTGGCTTGAGGATTAGAGATTAATCAAGGAGTAGGGTTTAGGGTTTCCCCTCAGATTCACAAATCAGAACGTAGTAGTTGGTCCAGATAGCAAGCCTGCCGGACCAAGGATACAAAGTCACCACAAGGAGACCATATGCAAATTACCCTCAGTCAACGTTGAGACATTGGTCGTTGTGAAGCTTACTCTCAGTTTGATTGACATAGTCATTACTGTTAGGTGCAGAAGCATGCATTTGTTACGGCTGATCTTCCGCTTGTCATCATCGCCTTTATTGCCTCCAGTGCAGTACCAGCTCTCCTTCTACTGCTGCTGTTAGAAGCAACTATGATGACAATAACACTCGTGATGCTAATAAGAATGTGTGACGACTACGCGGCTTGGGTGAAGAACAGCCAGCAGGCAAAGCCTACACTGGCATGCTCCGGAAACAATGTGCTCCCACAAGAAAACTGATGGCCACAGTTTTGCCACAAGCCAAACACCACAACTCTGCATGACATGTCTTGGGACCTCGGGCATGTCTTCTCTACTAAACGCCTCCTGATGAGTCACGTTTTCACCAACAGGGCTCCACTTTTGCACAAATCGTTTCCCTGCAAAACAGCCCGCCCCCTATGCAATAATGTCAATCATGTCCCCAAATACCAGGATCTTGCCCAGGGGGTCGTTGATGTAAAAGGGGTGGCAGGGTGTGTCATCTTCAGGGGGAATCATTACTTGTTCTGATTTGCTGCCCACGTGAGCTTGATGCTTCCGGGCTCACACGACTGCCAACGGAAGGTTGAAAGAATGTTCCCATGGAGGGGCTCTTCATTGGCTCTTCATCCCTTGGCAGAAAAACATCCCTGAGCCAGCATCTGCACAATCGATCAGTCTTCGGAACTTGTTGAACGCTGCTGCGTCCCTGGGTCTGGAGTTCGTGCCAAAAATATGCGCAATGCCGCAAAAATCTGCCTTTTCCTGCAATAGCCACAGGAAAGACAGCCCCAAAGCTCGATTTGCAAATCATCTTGACTTGTAGGCTACCTGTGTACTGCTTGACCTTGGGATCCAGCTACAATACAGAGAAAGTGATATGATCATGGCCAACAGAAAACCGTTAAAAGAGCGCCTTACTTTTGACAAACCCGAAGATCTTCACTCTCTATCATCCTGACAGTTCCTGCATAAGCCAGGTATGACCTCGGTAACCCCTTGAGAAAGGGGATCGAGGCCTGTGATTGTTGGGCTATCTGGGCTTCCGACATCTCCGCTGCTGGCGACGCTGGAGTTCAGCAGTGGTGCTTCACGAGCCCTATCCGGTTCGCCTCAAGCTTTCGAGAAAAAATACCGGGTTTAGGATCTTTTGATGGCCTTTTCAAAATTGTAAATCGTTTCCTGGGCACTTGCCTGCGGATCCGAGCATTTTGCAGGCATGCCGGTGGACCATTGATTCTGGGAACTTCCCGTGGAAAAAAACTGTTCTTGTCATTTCGTAGTGCTTTCCAACTACTGCAAAGCAACTGCTAAGACACTGCTAACCAAACCGGAACACCATCAATCCTAGTCCTGGATGAGAAAAACTAAACAGCTTGGTGGCGCAGAGACCGTCTCAAATCTCTAAGCGATCTCTGCACCCAAGCCCCTAAACCCCAGACCCCAATCTTCAGGCTTTGAACCTTAAACGCTACAGACAGTCCAAACGTGCGTACAAAGAGCCAGATATTGCGCGGGTGAGCTCGCGCTGAACCTTTCAACTCTTGGCACGTGTAAGAGTATTTAAGGCTGCAAGACTCCTAGCGTTCGGTTTGGGAGATGCATGAAGATGTTCTCATCACTAGGCTTATCTGGTGGTAGAGCACTTTCCTGCAGCTAATGATTCAGGAAACCTTACAACTTTAGGACATTCAGACCTCACCCCTCCGCCCCTAATTTAATTGCGCTTTGTGGTTTCGTTCCTACTGCTGTCAATCTACGCCAAAAGACACGACGGCATGAGACTTGTAGGTATAGGCTTCTGAGCCGCGGTCATGCATGATGCAACCAACGAGAACTGCGTTTAGCTCAGCCTGCATGCAAAGAAACCCAAAATACCCAGCAAGCCGGGATGGTGCTAACCTACCAGGAACGTAGCGAACAGGGACTTTCTGCAGTACTCGTTGGTGCTCACTAACTAGCGTTGCTGTGAGCGATTCACCCTGACACCTCAAACGTGAACCACATAACAAGAAAAATCCTGCGGCTGCGAACCTAAATAATTAGGCCAGCATTCAAATGTGAACCCTGGGACTTGTTATCACCCCTTTACTTGCCACATGACTCCTATGCAATGCCTTGTCCCTTGAAAGCCAACTAAAACCTCACCTCAACACACGAAGCCCTACAAAATGCCGGAAAACATGCACCAGCCTGTATACCTTAATTCGCACAAAATGCGGTATGTTTGGCCTCCTAGTGGTACACCATTTCCTCCACCGGAGTACCCTGTTCTGGCCTCCGCCAGGTCATGCCCATTGCCACTACGCCAGGGCCAGTGCCCAAGTGCCAAGCGCACGGCCACCTGCTGAGCTTGAGGAATTGTGCTCAGGCTGCCATACACGACCAGTGAAAAATGAATATCACCCTGTATGAGGCAATAAAGTCTACGTACGCATATATAGAGCATGGCTGGCGTTGCATATTATCACTATCTGACTATCTATTTGCTGATCATGGGTGCTTCATATCAGCTCTGTTCTTGCGCTTCCTATGAACCTTTGAAACTCAAGGCGTACAAGTATGAGCCAACAGTGCTTTCCAAAACCTCGTAGCAGTATTGTTGCCATCATGTTTTGCCGGCTGTTACTGCTGCTATGGCCTGTCTTAATACGACGCTTCCTACAACGACTAGTCCTGATATGACTACGCCATACTACTATCATGAGGGGATGGTGCAATTGCTGGGGAAACTAGTAGTACAGACAACTGGGATCATCAGCGAGCTTTGCAGGAATCTTATTGAAAATCAATAACAGCAGCAGGAGTAGCAGCATTAAGAACAAACCGCTGGTGCAACCCCAATATCTGCAATGATGGTCACTGATCACAACTAACTCTGATACAGTTGATGGAGTAAATCTTGCACCACTTGGGACTTAGGATCCTCAACAACCCCAAGATATTTTTAATTCCTAGCGTAGGGTATACAAACTGGCGCAAGATGCTCTCCAGAGTGCCCAGCCGTGGCAAGGAAGCTTCCACCGATCAGTCGGCCGCCCAAAAGTATCAGGTCCACCAGGCGGTTGCCTGGGATTCTGTGCAGACTGTGTAGGGAGTCAAACGCTTGATTTCAATTAAGGGGTTGCATAAGTATGTAGACGAAAGGGGTGGCTAAACAGCGGAGCGGTTATGCCAGGGTTACAGACGGACATAGAGGGGTAATTACACAGGACTTGGTGATTCATGGTTTCCCAAATTTGGGGTTCTTCTCTGGGGGGTACCCCGCTAGCACAAGGATATCGAATTTGGGGGAACATGAGGGGGAATCTGACAAAACTGTTTTGAAACTTTGAAACTACCATTCTGCTAACAGCTACTAACATGTGTCCAGCATTTTGCACTTAGTGTACAACGGAATTGTAGTACAAACGTGGAGGGGAGGCTTGAAAACCGCTGTCTGACGGATAAAAGTTCAACTCCATGCACCGAGTCCATTGCAAATTGGCCCCGATCTTCTCATAGGCAGGGCTTCATGGTGTCTGCAGTTTCTTCCGAGAAAATGTGAATCCAAGTTAGAAGTAACCACCAACAGGACTGCGGTTGTCTTCGCGCGCCAGTCTGAACCATGCCTGATTGGCATAGATGCAGGTGCATCGCCATAACCTGGCGATTCTAAGCGAGGTCTTTGTCTCAGATCCAAAAGCTGCTCCCGCAAGATGGGGATTCCTTAGAGAAGGACCTCATTAAACTTTGAGAGGAAACCTTGATGGCTGAACCGTCCCGCCTACCAGCAAATGCCTGGAGCCGCAGGCGATCACCCAGCTTTGGTAAATGCACACCCCGCACTCTGCTACAACCACCTACGATGCATCGTCATCCTTGTCATCATTACACACAAAACGCTCCATGTCATCATCGTACAACGCTGGTACTGCTACTGTGCGTCATCCTCTTGCAATCCAGATGCCAAACGGCCGCGTTGCAGCCACGAAGAGCGAAACAACGCTGGCGAGGTCCAAAAGGAAAAAGACGATGGTGATCCAGAGCTGAGCGGAACATTGGGGACGTTTAGCGCCTACGGCTTAGGGACTTAGGCCTGTCCGAGCACCACCGCTTGCAGCTGTAACACTGTAACAACTTCACCAAAAGCTAGGCTACCTCAGGAATAGACAATGACAGAATTTGTTGCGCAGAGCATGCAGGCATCGCAACAAGCTGTGGCGCAAACCCGGCAGCCCCCTTGCACAAACCTCACTTGGCTTCACACCTTTGACCAGAAGGCACTTGTACACATAAGTTTTCTACGCTTGGAGGATAATTCGCAGTTGCATGGGCATAATGCCAATACTTCGTCACGATTCCCTATTACCATAGCAGATTTCCACACGTTCCTTTCCTGCAGCCCCAAACAAGGCGCCGAAGTCTTTAGGAATACAACATATGAGCTGTATGCAACCTATAGACACTGACATTCACAGTATGTGCTGAAAACGTGGAGCATGCGGGAGCTTCTACAATGACATGGCCCTTTGGCGGGACCCTATTCTTAACATCAAGAACATGTCACTATATAGTGGCCAGAATCAAGGGCCCGCTGTTTTGGAGAAACCACATGTCTTCGACTTGTCTTCGCCGAGGCAACCACCCGACCGCTCCCCATGTTGTCCAGTCTAAGGCCCAATGGCAAGCCGCAGGCAGAGACTCGAAACAGAGGTTGTGGAAAGATGGTTAAATGTGGTGGTGTTTCCAAGAAAAGGGTTCCCCTATCTTCCCAAAGAGTACTGTTATCAAGGGTCTTCGGCTCTGGAAAATGACAGAACTGTAGCATCCATTCTCCTACTCCTTACATAGCAGCAACCTGCTTTGAGCACGGCAGCTGTGATGTCGCTGCGAAAATATGCGGCAGCTTTCTGAATCTAAGTTCACTAGATGGAACGTTGCATGCAGCATCATGGCGTCTTAAGCCAAACGGCAGCCTGGATGCAAAAAGCGGTCTGCCTGACAAGCCAGAAATTGCATTCAAAGATCTCTGTCCAGGGGCCTTGCCTGCTACTTGAAAAGCTGGAAAAATGTCTCGCACACGCAAGGTCACGAGAGGCACTGCAAATCAGTATGTCACCTCCAAATCTAGTCACTTCTTCTTGGGGCCGCATGGCTCACACTTCTTTTAGCTCTTTGCCAAGGGCCCAGCCACCGTAAACACTAAGCTCTAAACTCTCACCTAGCATGGATGGATTAACCACTGAATTTAAGTGGGTTCTGCTCCCCCACTACTAGTACTGTTCAGATGAGTTGGGTTCACCAGTAGGGACTGCGGGGTCCATGGATATTCTGCGGGGATGATAAGGGTCATTTCAAGGATGGCATAGGAAGAGCTTTAATTCTCCCCAGTCCTGACATAGAGAATCCCCACTGTTTAGCTCTCCCGTTCTAAATCCAGGGGCCTGCCCGCTTTCCTGCTCGGAGCCTCAACTGAATTGCCTCGAAAATTTGGAGCGCTTTTGTGACACTATGGGTCTCTCTCCTAAAGATCCCGTTGAAGTCCGTTAAATGTAAACGGCACCTTGATTGAGAAACTCCCAATCCCAAAACGGGGCCTCAGTTTAATGGGTCATGGCTGCAAGCCTCCAAAGCAACCCCAGGGGCAGGTACCTAGCCCATTCATCCTGCTGAACTTGCAGACCTCCCAGAGTTAAAGTACCGTCATTGTGTACCAACCAAACCCATACCTGCTGCCAGATACCAACAAGCATGAAATTCGGGGAATTAATGTGGGAAGGTTCAAAGTCTCCGTCACACATGTGTCACATGAGAGAGGAATACTGTGCTCCCCACGGCTGGCCAATGTAGCGGGTCAGATTGTTGACGTCAATGGTGGTGGGGCCCTTTGCAACCAGAAAAACGTGCGCCAGCATCGCAACCAACAGGATTCCAAAAGGCTGTCTGTTTGCAATTGCAGGCGATTTTAAATGCAAGTCAAAGCGATCCCCAATTCACATGACAAGGTTTTACCAACAAACGTAGAGTCTCCATATGGAAGACCAAAAACAGCACAGTACATACCTGGAGAGCCAGCAGCAGAAACGAAAGCTCAGCATTTGGACCCGTGCTCAATGCAAGCGGGCAGGCGGACAGTTAGCGGCCGCATACCGTGCCCGCTTGACGAAGCCCCGGTGAACGAAGCCAAGATCAGAAGCATCATGCGCCCCCGACTCTCCCGCAGAAGCTTCCAGAAGCAGCTGGAAAACAGGCCTCCGGTTCGCCTCAAAACTAATCCCCAAGTGATACCCTGGAGGAACACATTGAGCACATCTTCATCAAGGGCCCTGCGTTTCTCGCGCCGGCCGCCCCGCCCCCCCAGGAACCCCACTACCTAGCCTCACATAGTCTCAACTAGTTCGGGGTGCTTTCGTGATATCACTCAGGATACAATCTCACTTTGAGTACTACGGAGCTGCTTGCCCTGCAGAGGATTCACGACTGCGAGGCAGCCTGCAAACTGCGGCGTGGATACTGGGACCCATGTGCTAAAGTTTCGGCCCATCTCTAAAGCTTGCAAAGACGTGCTCACCAGTCAAAGCCACAAAATAAAACAACTCGACTAACTTGTTATGTTCTCTCTTGTGGCACCTGAAAACTCCATCATCAAATGCTAGCAAGAACCCCCGAAAGATCGTGCACCATTTTGCCTCTGCGGACCCTACGCCCTAAACCCCAAACCCTCAAGCCAACATCTCAAACTTCCAGCCATTCAACTTCCTTTTGCGGCAGGCCTGCTCGTTGGACGGATCGGCCTCACTTGCGGCATCAATCTACCATCTGTTTTGACCGCCGGTCCCCCAATATGACCACACGAAGCGGATATATACTTGCTGCGATTACTTCCAGAACCGGTCCGAGTTCCCTGTCTTGTAGCTCCTGTAGTTTGGCTGATGCTGAATGTGCACAGCAAATGCTGCCGCAGCTGGCAATCTACCACACCGCTGCCACTCCCTCAACCACCGCCACCACCACGATGGCCACCTCCGCCGGCGCCGTCAATGCCACGGCCACCGCCACCAATCGTGAACGACAACCACACCCACGACCCTTGACACCTGGCTCCCCATCTGGCAATTTCCCTGCTGCCATATATAGATATATATATATATCTATATGTATATACATATATATATGACTATGTATGTGTACATATGTGTGTATATACAACATACATACATGCATACATACATACATACATACATACATACATATACACACACAGATGTGCCGTATGTATATAGTTTTCTGCATCTGATGTGCATGAAGCAATAAGAACAGACCTCGCCTTCTGCTGCCGGACGATATCCAAGGCCACCTGGCGCAGCAAAGGTACTTTCACAGAAGCAAACGCTATCAGAATATTGCTTGCTCACATTTATGTGCTTGACCACCATGGCTGTGTGTACGGCATCTGATGATCGGAGTAAGAAAGGGTTGGTGGTTGCGACGCGTTGTCAGACTTGAACCTTCAAGAACTGGCTTAGAATGCCCTTCAGCTTGTCTGACCCCATCGGGCTCAGAAAACACCCTCACTTCATGGAACATACCACAGGATTGCCTCCATAGCTGACCTTGGTACATTTCCCAAAGCTAGCAAAGAAACCCAACAGACTTCGGTTTTTTCTTCTGAACACTGGTGCTAAAGTTGGGAAGCCCCAAACCTGGACCCAAGAGATGTCACCGGAAGCCTGGGGCTTTTAGATCCACCCCCTGCCCCCCCGCGCTTGCGGTTTGGCTGGTGTGGGTCTCGGCCTTGAAACCCCCCTAATCCGACATGGCCGGGGTGTCACGGGGGGCTGGGGGAGTGGGCGGGCTTTGTTATACACTTGCCCAGGCCGTTTTGCGCTACGGACTAAAGTGCTCATATCATCCTGAACAACCTTATATAGAGCCCTGTGCAACCCCAATATGTCGCAGTCTCCGTTTCCGTATGAATTTGGGGAGGGACAATGAATTTATGCGCGAAGCCTTTCGGCTGACTTTCTCCAGCAGCTTTCGCAAGTTGCGCACTCCAGCCTCCCAATCACAATTAGAGCCTGCGTGGGGGGTGTCCTGTTCGGTTAAGAAACCCAGAAATGAAGCTTTCGGGCTCAGCGCTTAAGATCTTAGGAGTAGAGCTTGGGGCCTGCAACCTATTCCCAGTGCTAGCACAACGCTACCTCCGTGATGACAGACTCACTTCTGCAGCGGGATGTGCCGTCGAGGTTTAAAGCTCGAACGCTGGAGCCTCCCGGGCATAATCCTTGATCATCTTATGGAGAGCATCATCCTGGCAGGGAGTGTTTAGGCTGGGCACCCCAAACTCTTCGCACTTTTTCTTTGACCCCCTGAGACCCATGCATGTGCGCCCTTNNAAGCGCTAGCCTAAACCACAGCGGGACTTGAAAAAGGCTTTGAGAGGAACGCTGCCTCTAGGTACTTTGCGCTCCTCTCAGAATTAGGATCACCCTATAGGTCCTTTCTACCCACGACTCATCCAATGGAAAAATTGCCATGAATCGCCAAAAGTATGCCGAATGGCTCAATGCTCCTTCCAGAGTCAGTATCAGCCCCCTATAACCCCATGTAGCCTCAGGTAATGTGCGCTGTACAACAAGCATGGAACTCAGAAAAGGAAGATGCACCTGCATGTTGATTCGTTCGGTGCCGATACCGCTCTGTTCCTGCAAGCAGGGCTCATTCGGCGCTTGGGGTGTTTCAGTATTTACCTGCATTCTCAAGTGCCAAGGTCTAGGGGATGTGGAGTTTAGTGGGGTCGACTTGAAGCGTGGTCGGCTTCCAACTCTTTCCCAATCACCGCGCGCGGAGAGGGAGCCGACGGGAAGTTAGTCCTTCCTTCTTATGGCCTGGTTCGAAGAACTGATTATGGACACATTCATGCGTTATATATGCTTTCCGCATGCCGTGAATCCGAATCAGGCATTGGAGCTATGGCATTCAATCCCACCTCCGTCTGGGGAATCAAGTACCTGGCGTGCCGCTGCATGGACAATTCATTCACTATCGACAAGCGCACATCTGGTGGCTTGAAAAACGCAGAAAGAAAATCGCGACTGCCGCAAAAATTTCAGTGGATTCTACACCTTCCCACAAATGAACTGTTTTTAGTTCAGGATTTCCGTTCTCACGCGTCTTGCTTGAAGGTTCTAAAAAAAACAAACGGGCCCATGACACGTGGCAAGACATTGCCATTTGAGCGGGGTTAAGCGGAGCTGTATCTCATTTTCTAGCACATAGACTGGCAAGCTCAAGCTCAAAGACCGGTTTGTCGATAGCTGACATGACTTGCAACTCAAGACGGCTTCTCAGCCAGGATGCTCCTTACCATGGCACTGAACATGTTCAGCATTCAAAAAGGTCTGCATGCTACCTGGCTCAGCCCGATTTTGCTCAATTTTGCAAAAGGATCAGATGAAACAATACGGTCGTGTTGAGAATTCGAAGCTGTCACAGCTTGGGCCTGGTATGGCCCGAACCTGACAAAGGCATGGAATCCAGCACATCTGGACCCCGTAGACGTGGGTCCAGACAGACGGCATAGTGCCATCCGCACCCTGCCGGACTGACAAACATCACGCTTGAAGGCTCGAAGCACCGGGTTGCATGATTGCTTATGAAACCTGATGTGCCCTCAACTCCCCCTAGCCTTTTTTCCAAAGGCAAAGCAAAGCAAATCCGACCCTGAACTCACCACCGACGTCTGCCCTCTTTCGGGCATCCCTTCTGGAAAGCTGCACGTCTCATCCATGGTCGGGACTTCTTGCCTTGGACACACCTGATCCCTCCGGGCCGCACGTCAATTTGATGACTGCGGTGCACCCCTAACTCGTTGAGCCTCTGCGCCTGAAGCCTCCCTCCCGGACATGGACACTGCATGTGAAACTTTCGGTGCACGGTGCTTGTGGGCTCACTGCACTTCAGCGTGATCAAACACCAAGAGCATCTCGCCGTACCATCTTTAAACACCCAGTTGTGCGTGGGCGAAATATCCTGAGCAGATTGGATAAGTTCCTGTTTCGTGGCCTTTCTAGGCCTTTCAAATTTCTTCAGCTCACAAGCTTTACTAGTCAGGTGAAATGTGACAGCTTGGTGCAACCAAGCTAACACGTCAGCCGTGCGCTGATCAACCCATTGAAGAACATCACCCCCAATGCCCATAGGCCCACTCAGCTCCTTAGCTCTGGAATCAGCTAATTTGTCAGCTTCTTGGTTTCCAAACCATTTCAATCGATCGTCATGGGAATACTGCAGGACAAAATCATCCTCAGTCAAGTGGCTTTTAATCTTGTGCAGTTGAATGGTGTTATGGCGCTGCTTTGCCAAAGCCAATCTGCCCCACAAATCCGGATTTTTGAATGTAAGGGGCACTAATCCCTCATGACCAAGCTTCCGGAAACGCTTCACCACATAACTGGCATCAACGACAACATGCAGTACACCTTCAGCATAGGTAGCCTCCAACGCGATCTGCAATGCCTTCGTTTCTGCTCTGGGCACTGTTTACGAGTACCCCGTACCGAGCAAGCTGAAGACAATGCTGCCCAACACAACATGCTCACCATCACGCTCAATGACTGCCAAAACTGACCCTGCACACCTTCTCTTTCTCGGGTCATTGCTGAAAGGTCCTTCACTACTGTCAGTGGCCAAAATGGCTCCTGATGGTACAGTAGTTCAACTGGCCACTCAGCAAGGAAAATTCCAGTGCATGCCAGCCGCTCGTCCAGTCATGTGGAACAAGCCCAAAATGCCAAAAACCCCATTCCTCATTGTTCCTGCAATGCAAAAGCCATTCAGGCTTTGGCTGGCCAATCTCAGCAATCAACTTGAGGCACTCCCACAACCAACGATGCAACAAGTCATCAACATTGCCACGCCTCTGAGAGTGCCTTGGAGAGTGGCATCAAGCAGGGGCAACTGTTTTGGTTGAGTTTTCTGTAGGCGAACACAGTATCTTCTGGCAACCACGCAATCAAAACCAGATTCCAAATATGGAGCACCAAAGGCATGGGCAACTACTTGGAACTGTTGTCGTTGAATCGTCCACTGCATCTCCTGCCACATGCAGCATATGCGATAAGGGTCCTCACAATCAACAAGCACAGTTTCCCCCAAGTCGTTGCGCCAACCATTTAGCCGACACACGTCCCAACGCAGATCCATCAACGTAGCAATCATGGCCCGAAAAGGTCCTTTAACATGCATCCAGGGATACTTAACACTTTTCAAAAACATCCATTCTTTTTGCCAGACCTTCTCCAGCACAGTTTTTTGATAGCGAGGCATGGCAGACTACCCCTAACCCCAGCCTAAACACTAAACCTGCATCCCATTACTTGGCTTCCTGCGGAAGCAGAGCTCACGTCATCCTTTGAAACATGCGGGCTAAAGAGGTGGACATGCAGAGGGTTTCTTCTTCGTACCTTGCGAAGAAAAGACGTCACGTCACCCTGAACTTGAACCCATGTTCATTCAGGGTCTGGGGCACAGTCTGCTCAGCCGAACGCGTTCCAATTCCTGTCTTCCTGTGCTCGGAGTGACAGATGGACTATATGGGAGCTTCCAGAAGTTGCTGGGGTTGCTCTTTGGGAGCTCCTGGAAGAAGGATTGCAATCAGAGCCTAGGCCCGGCTTTGGGTCCGCAAACGCTGCCAGACTCGGCGGAAAAAATTGGCAGGCCGCTCTGCATTCTCAGAGGCCTCACGGGCGTGGATGGAAAGCGCAGGCAATTTGCCCGCTTGTGAAGTTGGCCTTAGATGGGCGAACGCCAAAAAGATTTGATTTTGGAGGGCATGCGGCAAGCCTAATTTCCAACCTTGGACATCCAACAGCTTATCCACACGTATCCACGTGCTCAGAACGTATGACCTGAAGCTCGCATCTAAGGTGGTCTAAGCAATTCCCCACTTGCTTTGCCGACGAAGGGCTCCGTGTCTGCCTTCTTGGGAGACACTTCGACGCCTGCAAACTGGCCTTAGGGTCACATTCACGTGGCAGCATGTTGCAAAACTTTGATGGGGCCGGTCCACCTGTCACGACGCCGTCATCACCTGCACTGTCGCGGCTGGGCGCACGCACAGTCGCATCACCAGCGTCAGCATGAGTGTTATAAAAAACTTGGCACTCAGTGGACGAGGCATGAGCCACCTGCATCCCGGCCCGGCTCCGAATCGGCATCTGCAGTTGGAAGGCACGGCTCCTTCCAACGAGACAGCAGACATCAGCAGACGTGGCTTGAAATCTCCTTTTGCTACGGATAGGGGTCCAACATGGTCCAGCTCTCCCGATGCGTGAGGTTCCCAAAGGCCTTGACGAATAGCCGCATCCCCACACCGTTACGGCCACGGTCCTGCGCATCCCCTTTCGGCTCTTCTTCTGGCTGCTCCTCTGGAAGCTCCTTGGAGAGTCGTGCACCGTGATGTGATTGGTGCTTTCATGAGCTCGTGAAACAAGCATCTCCGGGCTGCATCATTTTCGTATATCTCCCTGGCTCTAAGGAAAAGGTACGTAGCATGAGTCATCTGAACAGGGTTTTACAAACAGCCTGTAGCAGCCCCCACAACGAAAGGTTGTGATGCAAGGACACCTCACACAAGAACTGCCATGGGCCATGGGCTCCCCGCGTTCGAGACAGGCGCACGCAACCCCTGCAAGCGCTGCAAATGCTACATTGTTTCAGGTCCCATGATCTCAGCTCCATTCTCCAAGTACCTTGAACGATTGGTGTCATGGGTCCTCACAGCCACTCCCATAGCCCTGACTGTGCATCTTGGTGCTACTTCTCACCCTTTTGTTGGTTTCAGCTTGTTCCTGCACTGCAACTGAATACACGACAACCACCCGGGCCTCCTTGCAGGTGGCTGCTCCTTCTCTGGGTCTCAGGAGCGCAGGCTTTCACGCGGCTTTGATTTGAAGACTTTCTGCGCTTGCCGAAGGGCACAACGCATGACGCGCCAGTCAGGCCGCACTTTGAGTGATAGGGAGTGGTGGTTGCGACGTCGAAACCCAGCATCCAAGAACGACGACTAAGCTTTTTGCTACAACACTCAAAGTCCCACCCTATGGCTTCTTGCACAAGAAACAAAGGGCTTCCTTCCGGAGGCTATCTAAGCACGTAAAACCCCAAGACACAAGATGAAGTGTCTCTGGGAAAAATTCAGAACAATTGGCTGCTACGATTTCCCACAGTATTGAACACGATCTTGCCCCTGCACTACGACTGATGACTCAACAGCCATCCTGGCCTCGTAGACCGCAAACTTTGCGGAAGGTGGCTCCTCGTCCTTTTCTGGCCCCTGGCACTTAGACTTTAGCTTTTCTATGTCCAAGATGCAAGCTGAAGTGTCTCTGAGAAACGGCTGGAACGATTTGTCGCCACGATGTTTCTCACTGATTCAGCTGGCCTTAACCAGGTCCCTGAAATACGATTCACGCGTATAACCGGCTATGGACATCCGTGCATGGACACCTAGCAGGGGCCCAAATAGATTCTGACCAAACCGCAAAGGAGTCCATAAAGCGGGAAGCGCCAAGACCCTCAACCCCGCTTCTTTGGCTCCACAATTCTGTGGGGCAACCCTGCGGCCTGCCTCCACCAATGAAGGCTCTGCAGCTTTCAGGGCCGGCTCCTAAAAACAGCGTGAAAATGAGGCCAGGGGCGTGGTTGGAACACCTTTGGCTCTGGCTGTGGCACGCAGGACCTGGAGGACTTCACATGCGGGCTCCTCGAACAGAGGCTGCGACGCGGCGGCCAGCTGATCACCAGGGCGGCCCGTACGGCGGCAGCCGCAGCAAAGAAGCTCTTGGAAACAATGCTCGAAACTAAGCATTCTGCCTCCTCGTGTTGGGCTACACTCGAGCCGAGAAGCTGCAACAGGGCCCGAACTTTGGAAAGGATTGGAAACCCATCTCGTGATGCCTTTTCATCCTTTTGTCGGGGGGGCGCCTGACGCTGTGGGATCAATGGAAACTGGGCAATTTTGTGGTAGCACGTTACCGCCAGTGGGGGATCCTGGATCCGATTTGCTGACGAGTACATGAAGCAATCATGTTTCAAATGCCGAACCCAGATCACCAAGCTCTACAATCCCCAGATGTGCAGCGAAACCCCGAAAGTATCTTGAGTGATGAGATGTCTATCGCATCATGCCTTTGAAGCCCAGGCTACCCAGCACTCACTTCGTGAACATCACCCAATATGTGGCGACACATGAATCCAGCCCGCCTCTTGAGTTGGCACTGTCTCTTGGATTTCTGCTACGTATTTCAGAGCCCCTCACCTGTGTGTAGACATGTACAGTCATAGGTGGGCACTTGTTGGCAATCACAAGCTTCTCTTCGAACACGTAGCCAGCAATTCTGATGACTTCCATCCGATCCTCGTTGCTCAGGGTTTATGGCTCTTGGAGAACTTGGGACTTAGGATATGATCCTGAACAGTCCACTGATGCCTGTCCCTGCAACATCCTGCAGATTCTCATGTAGAATGACCACAGGCATTGAGCAGAGCCGCTCCCTTTTCAGTCCCTAAATACTCTTACCCCAAACTCCATAACCCCAAGCCCACAACTCTAGATGGCCAAACCAGCCCCTAACTCCGCAAAACTCATAACCCTGACACCGAGCACAGGACCAGCAATGGCGTTGGGATGGTCTCCAGGACGTTGGCCGTGCTAAGGAAAAGGATGTTGGACAGGTCCACAGGAACCTGCTTCAAGTTCCTTTTGGGGGCCTCATATTGAAGCCCCGGTTACTCGGTAGGGATGAGAAAGCCATGTTAGGTGCAGAAGCTCCTTCGACGGTCATGAGCTCCAGCATTTTGACTCGTTCTGTGGCTTTTATCCTGCTATTCCAGGCATCATTGCTGGTGGTAGACCACCGCAGGTCTCAAATCTTTGGTATTCACGTTCTGGCTGGCTTCATATCTATGAGCAGTAATTAAGCGCGTTCCTTCGCTGCTGCCCTTTGTAGACATGGAGATCCAATCCCTGCTTCACCTCTGATACCTGGGTTCTGGGTTTTGGGTTTAGAGCTTAGGCAGTGCAATCCAAGCCGGAAGGTTGGAACATGTCTGCCCCTAGCCCCTAGTCATCATTTTCAAGCTCGCGAGTCCAAGTAGCGCACAGTATTTATGTGGAGCTCAACACAATCTACTATAGAGTGCTATAGAGGTACTGCTCTAAAAGCAGGGCCACCAAAAATGAAAGACTATATAGCCCTGAATACAGAACGATTTGGAAGCTTCTCAGGCCGCAATACCTTCACTCCCTAAACCTAGAAGCCATAATATCTCCCAAAGCCCTGCACCCTTGAAGCCATAAAGCCCTAAGCCCTAGAACTCTAAGGGCGGAACATCCAGGTAGTGGTCCCGGAAGCTGTTGTTTTGCTCTGGATCTAGGACTTCCAGGAGCGCCTAAGGGAGGTGGGCTGGATGAAATGGTAGTGAGGCAGTACGGAGCAGAGGTTGTAACGATAGGAGGGGAAACATGGCACCCTGGCGGGACATAAAGACGCTTCCTACAAGAACTTGCGCGGACAACTGAAATGCGCCTAATGTTTTTGCAGCACTCTAGCTCTAGGCTCCGCGGATTTCACCTAGGGTCCTGCACAGTTGGGAAGGAACTAGGCATGTTTGAGGTATGCACCTTTTACTTGTACTAGGGCTTAAGCATCTTATGCACTTGTACCACCAAAGTGGGGCCATAGCCTCATAGCCTCACACAGCTAGGGTGGATTCCAATGGGACCTTCTAAAATAGGGGGGCTCCTGAGCAGGAGTCTTGCACATGGGATTCTGCAAACGAACCCAAGGTTCCAAGAAGGTCTGTCCTAACTACATGCAGACCACTGGAGAGTCTGCCCCAAACCCCAACCTCAACCCCTAAAGGTTTCAGTTTATGTGACAGCAGACCAAGAGCCACACAGAGGAAGGATCTCCACGCATGTCACGGCCTTGAACTACAAGGTTGATTTAGGGCTTAAGGTTTAGGATTTCGTGTTTGCGGAACAGTGTTTCGGGTCTAGCCGATCCGGTTGAGAGTTCATGGACCATGAAGCGCATTCTGACGAGCGAGCCGCTCCCATTCTCACGGGTAGTTGAACAAAAGAGTGATGTTTTTGCAAGCGGGGAAACCACTTTGGACTGTGAAGAGGAGAATCTTCCATATTGCAAGAAAAGATAGATTACTAAATCGATGGGATGGGTGTCAAATCTCAGACCTCTTGCTCATAGATGCTTGACTCGCATAGGGCTCCTGGCGAAGCATGCTGCAGTAAAATCATCAGGTCCTTACGTACATAAAGTGATACCCTTGCCTGACCTATTCTTCACTTGGAGTAGCCACCCGGCATGATGGAGCTGCAATGTGTCTCATTCATATACTAACTTGGACAAACGAAAAATGTTTGACGGTCTCACTTGTTTGGCGTACAAATTTGAACCAAATAAAGGCTCTGGCTCAGCTGAGATCATGCCAACAGACGGATGAAAGTGAGTTCCCAGAGCATATATAGCCTGCTATAAGCTCAGCGGAACCCTCGGAGGAAAAAACTGTGAGAGACTTTTTGATCAGTCTACGGTCGAGGGAGAGCTTTGGGTTGGGGATTTAGGTTTTCGTGCATGCAAGGCTAGCCAATCGCATCTTTGGACTCAGACCAAATCATCCCTGCGAAATAAACCCTGATGCACACACGCCCTGGCTGCACTCCTGGTACCTGCCTCTTTCTTCGGACATTCTACTCACACATGGCGGACACCGGCCGAATAAGACCAAGGACTATGGGACATCTCCAGCGTAAATCTTTTCTGCTGAGGGTGTGCCAAGTTTGTCGATCTCGTCAATGAGCACCACCGGATTCGAGCAGCCAACGCTCTTCAGGCACCTTGGGAGCTTCCCTAAACTACATGTCGTTGAGAGCGTTCGCAAACTCAATGTCGTTCTGAAACTAAATGTCATTCCCCACAAGTGAGGCAGTTTGGCAAAATAACTTACCGCTCATAGAAGCCTAGCCATCGTTCGCTAAGTCAACACACCTTACAGGGTCGTCCTGTGCATGTGCAGGGCCCAAATCTTACAGCTGATCTGCATTTCCTGAGGTTCAACCGTGGTTGTTTAAGGCGCCTGCTTTGGGGGCTTCCCTCCCGTCAACTGATGGTGCTAGACCCAACACCCTAAACCCTAAACTGTACAAGAGCGCTTCTCAAAATGACGATCCCTTCACATGCCTTCCTAGTAAAGTAACGCTCCCATACAGCCGAAACCCTAAACCACAATTCGCTGATGGTGCTGGGATGGCTGAGGATGCTGCTGGATCAGCTTGCCGGGCATCGCACCCACCTAGAACTTGGAGCTCATGGGTAAACACCAGAGATCGGGCTGTCGGTGCGCAATCTGAGGATGTCAGGTAGAGCTTAGGGTTCAGAACACAGGGATCCTACGAGAATCCCACATACCGTTGCTGGTAGCAATCCTTCACAACCCTGGTTACCTCAAATCCCCGAATTTTCTGTCTGGATGATGAAATCGCTACACACTTGAAGACTCGGGGGGCCTCGTCAGGAATTAAGTAAGTAGGTTAACAATGGGGAGTAGTTGGCTTTAGTGGGTGGTTTGCACGGCTTATAAGTATGCTAACCAAATCCCCCTGAACCTCCAAGCAGGAACTCTAGGTGTTTAGGGTTCAGGGCCAGCTATTGGGACAAGCCTGCACAAATTGCCCTGGATACCCATTTTTCAGAAGGTTCTTGCTTGTCCTAAGCTGGGAGCTTGGCAAGATCAGGGCAACATATATACCCTCCCTAGAACAACCGTACTTCCTGACCCAAGGCCCCAAAATCCTACAAATTACGAAGCTACCAGCGAATCCTAAAGCAAAAATCCTCAAGCCTAAAACAAAACCTACATCCTAAACCCTAAAACCCAAACCCTAAACCTTACATCCCATACCCAGATGCTAAATCCCAAGCCCTCATCCCTAAACCTTTTGGTCCAAAAGCTTCGGCGCTCTCCCCCTCATGTTGCCTCGCTGCTTAAGCTTCAGCGAACCGGGAGGTCCAGCTGATGGATTTGGGATTTGAGAGGTCGTCAGGAATCTAATGGCTGTTGGCGCGTTTGGGGCCTGGGGCCGTCCTCTTTTGGGTACAAGATGGTGTTGGTTGGTAGGTTGTTCGTAGCCTGGACCTCCAAGCATTTGCCCACATTTGAGAGCAGAACTGCGCCGCAAACGCTGGAAATCTAAACAATCACCGCCATTGACATCTTGTCAACGAGTGATCGATGCACATCACGTGCTGGGACGCTTCCAACAAAATACGCCGACCATGAGCCAACTACAACTGCTGAAATGCTGAGCCCGAGGCCCACAGCCCCAGAATCAGATCTCTAGTCCAAAAGGGCATCGATGTTCTCGTCAATCCAGTGTGCCCGGGAAACCAAATAATTTGCAAGGTGTTCGGAAGCCTTTTTGAAGCTATGAGTGTCATCAGGCGCGCAGCAGCGCCAGAAGCCGCACCGATTTGTTCCTGAGGCTGTGGGCGGGCTTGTATACCCTTTTTGGCAAAGGTTTCTGAATATGCGCTGCTCCTCTCGCTTATGCTGCTGCTGTAACTCAGTTTGACACCTGCTACAACAAGGACTAATCCCTTCCCCCTAATATTAAACCCCCCTAATATTAAATATGGGTTCTCCAGAATTCCAAATTCTGAGATCTGCCGTCATTTTTAAAAGGGCCAAGACTAAAATTAATTGCGGCTCGGATCCTCTCAATTAGGAAGGGGTCCCTGGCGCGACTCTTAAGGCGTAGGGATCTCCTTGATTTCCTAGATTTTGATTGTTTTTGAATAGTGATTGTAAAGAAATTTATACTTAACATAACAATCTAAACAAATTCCAAGGCCCTAATTTGAAACAGTCCCTAATAAGGCCCTAATTTGAAATAGTCCCTGATAAGGCTCCAATTTGAAATAGTCCCTGATAAAGCCCTGATTTGAAATAGTCCCTAAGAGGCCCCTAATTTGAAATAGTCCCTAACAAGCCCCTAATTTGAAATAGTCCCTAATAAGGCCCTAATTTGAAGTATTCCCTAATAAGGCCCTACTTTGGAATAGTCCCTAATAAGGCCTAATTTGAAGTATTCTCTAATAAGGCCCTACTTTGGAATAGTCCCTGATAAGGCCGTAGTTTGATATAGTCCCTTATTTTATCCGATCTTACTCAGATTTCAATAGGACCCCATTGTAATTATGGTTTTTGTAATATTCGGGTCGTACGAGAAATGCACCCCCTAACATTAAATCGGAGCATTTACATTAGGGGAGGGCGGGGAGCCCTTTAATGTCAGGGGGAAAGGATTAGCGTTAAAGCTGGCACCGCCGCCACAGCCGCTACCTCACACGCACTGTAAAAACCACCACGTCCCCACCAGCGTGACCAGCCCACAACAACAACCCGAAACCACCATCACCGCAACCACTATTCCTGACACCAGAACATTTGCCACTCCTTTTTGCGATTACGGCTGCTACAGGTAGCCTCGTACTTCTACTGTGGCAATCGCTGCATGCCTTGTCTCATATTTGCATGGTCTGACTCCAACGTTGATGGAAGCCTGCCAAAGTGGATCCTGGCAGGAACAACCTCATAACAAGTCAGCTCCCCGGGTGGAAATCCGAGTGGCTTCTTACCATAAAGAAATCCAATGGAACCATCACTACGGATAATACTTGCAATACCCATACCAAAGCTAGTAAAGCAAAAAACGAGACGAGTAATACTAGCAATGCTAATACTGAAGCACTAGCCAAGACATCGTGGTGAGGTCAAGCGGCTACGCCAAATATCCAGATCGAGATTTGCGGCAGAGGAGATCTGCTTGCTTCTTCTCCTACAACGAACTTGCTCCCACTCAAGTTCCACACCCTCCCCCAGTCCAACATGGAACTCCAAATAGACTTTTTTTGAAGGGGCAGCCGTCTTTCAGGGCTCCATCTAGCTTGGGGGGGCCTCTTCATCGCAGCTTTTTGCTGCAGATTTAATTAATCGAGATGCTGATACATGCGATTCTCGTTTCGCTTATGTTACATTGGGACCTCATCTTAGCAAAAAGGCGTACGCGGGGCCGCCCAAAAAGGCCTCTAGAAGTTTCTGTCGAGGGACCCAGTCTGGCGGCTTTTGCTCCCTACATACTGCACGGGTGTCAAGAGCACGCCTCACTTCTATCATTATCATGACAAGAACTAGAAATATTAGGAAAGTTTGCGAACTTTAGTATTGTTCGACTGACTCTTACTATTATTGTTATTGGAGTTTGGCTCCTGACCATCGCCACGAGCATGGCATCCCCCAGCATGCGGCCTCTTGCAGCCTTCCAGGCTGTTGCAAAGGCGGCCTTCGGCAGGGATATTCATTGAAGATCGCTAGTACAAACAAAGCACCGTGAAAATGACAAATCTTTCCTAATATCTAGCAGCACTGTGCTGGAGCGGGATGGGATTGGTCACTGGTCACCGCACAGGGCCGTTTGGCTTAGGGAACAGTAAGGCTGAGCCTTCTTGCATGATAGAAACAAATAGTCACGAATTGTCTCAACCAGCTTCCAACATGTACCACATGTTCGGATAGCAGAAAGCTGCGCACAAGCTCCCAAAACCCACAAGTCACGCATCGAGTGCTACACCCAACAAACAGCAACAGAGCATCTTCCATCCTGAGGGCAAAAAAACTTCAGGCGATCCCCCCAACTCCCATCCCCAAAAGCCCCCAATTCAGCTGCAGCCTCGCCTTAAATCCTGGGTATCTCCATATGTTGAGAAAGAGCTGGCGCTTGTTGATGCCAAAACGCTTCACCTGAGTCAGCTGCATTCCTCAAAGTTCACTGGCTGCTGCTTGAGCTGAGGCTACGTGTGACTGAAGTGAAAAAGCATGCCGGGTGAAGATTGCCATCATCAACGAAACGTCCTACAGCAAGCTGTTCGATCCTATTCCTACACAGGGACTTTTTTGCCCTTCAACATAGATGACCTTCAGTTTGCCATAACTCCTGCACTCTATCAACTTTTGAGGAACTATCGGGCAAAATTGCCCAATTCAGCCCCGGAGCCTAAACCTTGAGCTCACGTTTTCCCACTAGTTTCTGCTTCTTTCACAACAAGTGCTGAACCCAGCAAACCTGGCTTACTGTAGCTATCCCAAAGTATCCCGTGAACTTGTAGGCTCAGCCTGGTTGCACTGCCACCAGGGATGCCCGAAGGCCCTATCCAGAGCGCATCCGAGCGGGCGTTCTCCACATTCCAGCCTACCCTGAATGGCATACTGGTGGTTAACAGGGAATGGGAAAACAGAATGGACCTACTATATCGTTCAGGGTTTTGGGCTTAGAGGTTTCGGCGGCTAGCAGGCAATGAAAGAAATACATTGACAAGGAAGTTGGGGGCTGAAATCGACCAAGCTGCTCAGAAAGAAGGACAACACTACTTTGCCGACTTCACATAACAAATATTGCAGGAAGACTAACAACGCTGAGAATAAGAAGAACAACATCAGCTGTGAAACATTCAATGACAGCATGAACCAGAATCACAACCACCATCTCGATACTAGCAGAAGTGACAGACAGGACCACACCGCCGATCACCAAAGCTAGAGGCTAGAGAGATCAGCATCAGAGTAGTGATGTTAACACCGACCTACAAGACGCACTAACAGTGGTTTCCGGTTGTCCTTTATCCCTATTTCAGTCTTATATACACCCCTGCAGTTTCCATTTTCTTTCAATTATCCCTACATAACCCTAAAGCCACAACCGGGAGTGAAGACGTCACAACCCACTGTCTCCAATCGGCCGCAATCTCAGGGCCAAGCTTAAAGTTTCTATCAATCCTCCTGAATCATCTGGGTTGCTGTTACGGAACTTAAATGAAGTTACCATACTGGGGATAGATTATATTATAAGTAATAGGGTTCCCCAAGAAAGCAACTTAAATTCCTTAACAGCAACCAAATCATAAGGGCCCATAAGATATACTCAAAGCTTGAGGGTTCCTTACATAGACCCATGCCCCGGACTAGCTACTAGGAAGATTCTTGGTATTCTGGCTCCCGTACCACTCGGGCTCAGAAGTGTGGACTTTAAACGGGTGTCCCCGTCCCTATCTCAATCAAGGTTCAGGGTAGTAGAAGCTTTGGGAAGCTCTGGGATTCCCGCGAACATCGGGGAACAGCGATAAGACCAGCAGTGGCAATCAAACAGCAAGTCTGGGTAAAGAAAGCGATGATGATGACAGAACAAGACATCATCTAGCCATAATCAAGGACCGGTAGTTAGGACCGAGGTACGGGCCCATTTTTAGGGACCCATGGTTAGGACCTTCGACATAGGCAATGCGCATCATAAAAAGCCCAGAATGAATAAAACCATCATGCTAGGATGGTTGCATGCCGCAACGATGGCTACTGATGTATAGGCTACTCTTACCATGAAGTGCTGTTACTATCTTTGGGAAATTCCAAGGGACACTCCCAAGGAAGCATTGCCGGTGAAGACGTTCGTGAAGTAGCGAGGCATGCAGGCGAAGTCGAAAGCCAGGTCGAAGTCCCAGGGAGCCGCATGCATCAGCTTCCCTTGACGGACCATCACGTAGTTCCTCAAGCAGTAGGAGGCGTTGCAAAGGAGCGGCGGCAGCAGCAGTAGAAGCAGGGCGTCATGGTGACGTCGCGCGCGCTGTGGTCGTAGCAGCAGCAGCAGCAGCAGCAGCAGCAGCAGCAGCAGCAATGCCGGTACTAGTAGCAGCAGCAGATGATGGTGATGATGATGATGATGATGATGACTGATGATGGTGATAAATGAGTCTGATGATTCGCACGGCTTAGGTTCGGAGAACCCAGTGGCCGGCAGGCGTGGCATCATTATCTTAGTCTTCAGCATCAACATCAGCAGCAGGAGCTATACTCATGCTCATTGTTCAGCTGGAAAGGCCTCAGGAAGTCCTACTGCAAGGTGAAGCCAAGCGTCGAGAAGGCATATCCATCCACATCCTTCGCCAGCTCTTCCACCACAAAATAGCGCACGAAGCTTTGGAAGTCCAGCATATGCAGCAATTCTTCAGGCTTACCTGGCTGCAGAGAGTGGTGGCAAAGGAGAAAAACCGAATAGGATCGATGCTTATATAGCCTATACAGTGCTCGATAATCATCGGTCCTAAGACAAAATTCTGTGCCAGCCACACATAAATCAGAAAAGTAGCAACAGAAACCAGAAAAGCAGCTACATACCCCACCGCCACATAGCCGCCTTCCCTGCTGTCCCTTTGCAATTAAAACCTCAACTCGAAACCGAACACCCCAAATCGTCTGCCTGAGGCTGCCAGGGAGTCCACCGAGTCGATGAGGTTTCGGAGGAATGCCTTTGAATTCGACTCATTGACTCGACTGAAACAAGGCCCCCTTTGGGTGTAGAGTCCAGTGCTTTGGATTCAGGGTTCATGAGTCATGGTTTACGGTTTAGACGTGCAGGTCAGGTGAGGTCACGCTAATTTGCCAAGGCGCGTGGCTGCTGGCTTCGAGAGCACCCACCGGGTACAAAACGCTGAAGAAAGTTTCCGTGACGTTGCTGCGGATGGCTACCTCAAAGTTGAGCGTCCGGGGATGTGTAGGCATGAAACAGGATTCCTCGAGAGATCAGCAAGAGTTTGCTGGGATAACCTCCTACAGTATGACCCCTCTGCTCCACAAACGCGCTTCTCTCCCCCAACAGAAGGAAATCTTGAAATAGATGTGTACGGGTATGTATTCCCATCTATCTTTTCAGAACCCCCACCTTGCCGGCTTTGGCCCAGTCGATTGTCAACAGGAAGTCGGAGGCCTCGGGCCGACCAGGCAGCGTCTGGCAGGAGTCCTGGGTTAATGGCTTCAGGGCTTTGAATGTGTTCTGGGTTTGGATCTGGGATTAGGCTTCAGCCCTCTGGGGTTGGGATTGGGGCAAGGATGAGGCAGGGTTAGGGTTTAGCGCCGTGTGCTTGGGGTCGGATGTAAAGGATTTGGAGCGAAGGGTTCTGGGTTTCGGGCTTCAGGCTTAGGGCCAGGGTTTGGAGTTTAGGGTTTATGGCTTCAGGCTTCGCTTGAAATTCTCCAGGGGCTTCAGCGATGGCGTGGCGTCTTTTCAAGGCTGCTATAAAGAAGCATCCTGCATCCTGCATTTAAGGTACACCTTTCTGGGGCCCCTTCATCTTAAAAACCTACGGCGTGGGCAGATGAGAGTCACTAGAAACGTGTACTGAGACGCGCACAATGAGAGCAACACCGGTGAAGGGCAGGAAGATGGGAGGACACAGGGGGAATGAGGGAGGGAGGGAAACAAGAAACAATCGAAGAAATAAACAGAAACCGCAGGACAGACAAACAGCAAGCGAACGACAAGAAACCACAGGGCGATCGTGGCAAAGAATACGTTCTTGAGGATGAATCTACATAATGATACTATGGTCACTATAGCACCACGGTAACTGCTTTCTCGAAGGCACCAAAGTGCAGAGGCAGCTCAAGATCGTGTAAGGGGCTAGAGGCAAAAGAGGCTCCCGCTGACGGGGTTGCGGGCATGTTGAGGCTTAGGAAGTCGGATCGTTGGCTTGGGATTTCTCAGGAGTATGAGAAAAGCCAACATTGGCGCAAGAACAGCCAACAAAAACCTTGCGCGTCTTGCTCCTACCTATGTTCTTGCACTGTATGTATACGCAGCAAGAACTGAAAGACAAGATGAGCATGTCTCAAGTGTTGGTCACATTGTGTTCCCATCAAATCAACACTCTGCAAACCATCCGCAATTTCAGATACCCGTGTTGTCTCCATAACTCCACAACACCAGAAAATCCAGAAGTTCCACAACAAAACAAAACAGGCCCGCAATATCTTGCATGGAGGAAACCGTGTTGCGCTGACACAGATTCTAGCATGTGAGTTACCGTGTACATGGGATCCTAAGTGGTCAAGATTTCCTCCGTTCACCCTAAACCTGAAATTGTTTAACCCCTAAAATGGAAAACCCACGGAGCGGTAATGCAATGATCCTAAGTAGGGCTGGGTATATATACTAATTACTATGTTACAGGCGGAAAGTCAGGAAATCAGATTTGTGATCATTCACGCCCCCTAGACATTGCTAACAACAGGTGGAGATCAAGACGACCACCTCCGCATTCAACCCGCTCACCTATGTAGTAAAGCCCGTAGTCGACTCCTCAGCCCATTGCTGGAAGTTTCGCTTTTGGGCTTTAGGGCTTGGGATTTTGGACTAAGGACTGGGTCTTTAGGGTTCAGGGTTTGGGACTTCATGCTGGGATTTTTGTGATAAGGGTTTACGCTTGGTGCTTGTGGTTTGAGGGTATATGCGCATTTTAATGCAGAACGTATGGCATTCATGCTACTATGGGTCTTGTACTTGCCATACAGGCCAACCAAAAAAACGCGCGTTTTACCTCCACGAGGCCCTCTAACAACAAACATCTCTTGAGATTCAACATTCCTACATGTAAGCAATGGGGGGGGAGGGCCAAAAGCAAGTTGCCAGGATTGATTGCTGCGGGAGCCGATTAGCACACGCCTGAATAAGCACAAGCGAATAGCGCATGAAAAGCATTATGCAACGATTCTGTCGGATGATTCCTCCTGGTACTGCAGGATACTGCAGGTGCAGCCACTGGCAAGTTCTACACTCGAAGCAAACTGAGGCTGCCGCCATGCCACTCCAAGTTCACGTAGACAGTATCAGTGGCCCAACCCCCGAGCTTACGGTAGACCTCGAAGGCCGTGGGATTTCTCTGGAAAGACACGTCCACAAAGGATGTGGCCAACACCCACCGTCTGGCTGGTGCCATTCCCAGAAGTGGCATCTGCTTCGGCAGCTTCAGAGAGAATTGGTGCTTCGGAAACATGGCCGAAGAATGTCCCCTAGAATGCATGTGCACGTCCTCAATCACATGGTTGTCGATTTCAAGCCTCGAACAAGGCCAGGACATGCTAAGACAGGACTCTCAAGTATGAACCGTTGTCAAGGTGAGGGTTCAGTCACTGAACCATCCTAAACTCTGAATCCTGCAACCCTGTTGAACCCCTACTTCCAAGCCCGCAAAATCCCTTCAGTTCCTAAACCGTCGATCTCAAACTCTGAAAGCCATAATCCCCTCAAACCTTTTTTCACCGAGGTCGCCTCACGGTACCTTTCCAGTGCGTCACGTTTGAGCAGTGTGGCCCCTCGTACAGTTCCGTGCAGACCCGAGGAACCCAGTCCAGCTCCCTGGATGGTGGCTCTGGACCTTACTCTATCCTTAAAGTTCATGGTCCAGGGTTTGAGATGGGCACGCTATAAGAAAGATATGTAGATATACACCATGAGATATGAATGTCGCCTTTGCGGTTTGGTTAAGGGTCTGGGACTGTGGGGCTTTTTCTGCCTGGGCACTCAGGGAATTACGTGGGATCTTTGCAGTCTAGGGATGTTTTTCAGGAGCTGTCAAAACTGCTGGCAAAAGCCCTAGCAAAAAGCCACAGCACGACGAGTAGAATCAGAATGCTGATGCTGACAAGCTGCGCAGAAACAACACTTAGAATAGAACCCATTGTGGCACTAGCATTGGCCGAATGCTACAGGGACATGATGCTAGACTCCCCTGCTGCAGCTGAGGTGGTGACCACCAGAAATTCTCAGGGTGGATATGTATGACCTGTTCGCAGCCCGGATACCCTAACTTGCTAAACCTAGAAAGGAAAACGGGTGCATCAGATCTCTGTTTCGGGCGCGCATGATACCCCAGGAACACAAAGCTTATGAGTGCGAAGTCGTCATAAAATTATAAGGCTACTGCTCGGAGGCCACATGAGCCGAGTAAAGCTGACATCAAGCATGACGTCCCTGTGCTTACCAGCACCAGCCTGCACAGCCCTGTGATGTGCCCAAGCAAGAATCGAAGAAATCAAACGGATCCAATCTGATCTCGTAGTCTACTACTGCGATCAATTATACTACCTCTACAGAGTCCAACAACTCCTTCTCCTGCTCCACTTCCCACTCCTGCTACTACTCAGCCTACAGGTCTAAATACGGCCACTCATGCTCATGAATCCTCCAGCTCGTGGTCCTCCTCCTACTACTCCTGCTACTACTGCCACCACTAACACTCATCACAACTACCACTACCACTACAACTACCACAACACAACAACTACCACAACCACTGCCACTACTACGTTTAGTCCACCGCCACCGACACCGCCCCCACCCCTACCCGCACCCGCACCTCCACCTCCCAACCCCACCCACGCCACTGCCAGTACTACGATGGCAACGACGACCTCGGCGCAAGTCAAGAGCAGGCAAAAATTCATCACAACTTTCATGGCGATTCGTCTTAGCTGTGTTGTAGGTGAGAAACAGCTGGTAGCAGCGAATTCGACAATGCGGCCGAAATGTTTGAATGCCCTGAAGTTCTGAAACAAAGGTGGGCAGAAGTAATGCCTGAGTCGACTACAAGGAAGGGGGCACTAATGAGCATGCCAATGCAATTCTTGCTGCAACAGCACGACTTGTGCATGGACATGCTAACGGTCTGGACATTCAGGCTGTGGATTCACGAAGGTTCTGCCCGTGAAACTGTTCCAATCCGGATAGGTTTGAGCATAGTCGCTGAAAAACATGATGCCTTCACGCATGGACACTGTTTTGCTTTGCGCACGCATGCTGCAAGACAGTGTCAGCATTTCGACATAAACGCTCATGGAAGCGCATGAAAAAGAAAACACTCACACAAGCAAGCATTCAAAAATGGCGCAAAGGTAGAGACTAGTTTGTCAAAGCGACGTGCATGTCTTTCAAACATGCAGGTGGACAATCTAACAAAAACAGAAATGGAATTGCGACAACGGCATGTCGTGTATGAAATGCTGGACGACCATCACCATCAGAGACGCAATGCTTGGGCCCGCCGACGCCGCCGCTGCCACCACCACCACCACCACCACCACCACCACCACCACCACCACCAAGACCTGTGCTATTCTACTACGGCCACTACTTCTCCTCCTCCCAAGTCCCACACCCCAAAGGCTACATCAAACTGCAGCTACAACTGTGGCTGCTGCCGACACGACTAAAGAAAGGCAACTACAAATGCGCCTGGGGTTTGCCAACACCATGGCTGGCGCAGCCTCATGTTGTACAGCCTGCACCAGGGATGATGTGAAGTGATAGCTCGAGATTATGAGGAGAGTATGAGGGCCTCCCTGTGGGTTAAGGGATTGTTGTGCGAAACCCTTCCGAGGGGTAGAGGGGCGCTGAAATGTTTGCGGGCTGGGGTCCTGATTGGAAGTTAGGTTCAGGCTTGTGACTGTAACGTCTCTGCCCTCTTACTCCCTCGGCGTGATGGTTTCCAACCTAGATACCATTCAAATCCAAAGCCTTGAACCATAAGCCCTTAGACTCAAGCCCAAAACTCTTAAGCCTAGTCCACAAACCCTACATAAGCCCCACATCCCTTTCCCTATATGCCCCAAACAGATCTAACTACGAGTACGAGGTGTATCAGCGGTCTAGCCACCAAATCCCACGCAAGCCCCAAATCCAAATCCTCAACCTCAAGCCCTCACCCGCAAAGAAAGCCTGAAAACTCTCGAAGAGCTTTAGAAAGTCCGGCCTCATCCCTGTCAGATTGGCGGCTCAACGCCAAGCCTATGAAGCCCAGAGCTAATGCTAGACCTGCTCGCGCCAGCCTCAGGGTTAAGCATTTGGGGCTTTGGGTGCAGAGTTAAGCGTTTCTGGTTGGGGGTACGGCTTAGGATTTACTGCTCAGGGTTTCAGGTTTGGGCCTTCGGATTCGGGGTTCAAGGTGTAGGGCTTAGGGCTTAGGACTTAGCACTCAATCAAGATTCAAGGCTTCGGGCTTAGCATCGGCGATTTCAAGTTTAATGCCTGCAGCTTTGAGACTTTAGAGTCTAGGGTGTGGGGTTAGGGTCGCATGTTTAAGGTTTGTGGGATTGGGGTTCAAGGGCGCGGGTTCCGGGCTCATGGTTCAGAGTGTACAGTTTGGTGCCGGGATTATAAGACATTTGTGTGCAGAGTGTGGGTCTGGAGCTTTGGAGTTCAAAGGCCTGGCGCCACGTACCAGACTCAAAGACTCTAAACCCCAAACCCACGCATAGCCGAAACCCGCCCAAAATGGAACCCCAATTGTGAGATGCTGGCGTACAGGGCGCGCATGCGCGTACTACGTACGTGAGCATCCTCAGCACTATTCGGCCTTCATTTTTGACCCCCGAACCAGTCTTCTGACAGGGGTCGGAGGTTGTGAGGTCACCCAACGGCTGGGTCGGATTGAGGGTTTGGGTTTGGGTGACCTCATGTAACCTCCTGCCTTAAGCGGTCGCATGTCATTTGAGGCATCAGCAAGGTTTTATACGAGGCATTCTTGCAGTTTGCGCTTGTATTCACAAGGCATTTCATTTTGTTCACAGCAATTCGTTTGATTTGGTTTTGTGGGCGGACTTTGACGAATGCATGATCCACGTGCGTCGTACCCTCAACTAACAAGACATAGGTGCCCAAGAGGCATGCCCCAAATCTGAGGATTCCTCCTGTGACACACTGGGAGATGCGGACAACTAAGAACCAGCATAAGCAAACCATTCTTAGATGATCCTCATGAATACCCTAACCGCTGCCTCCATACCTGACTTATCACCTGACAGAATCCCTGCACTTCGTTTCTGCTGATTACTGAACCACAACGATACCAAAGTGGCACGGTCTCATAAGAGGGGCAAGAACAGGATACCCTGCCTCGGCAAGCGGCTGCCCCAAGTAGCTCCTGGCGCGCCCAACTCCACTCTGGACGTCGAAGCTTCCGAGCAGTCACGGTCCAGCAACGGGTCAGACGTAGACATGGGGGTTTCTCAGCACAGGAGGCCCTCAAGGGACACTGAGGATAACAGATTATTACTGGGTGCCCTAGCGCGGATTATGCAGTGGAGGTTCTGAGAAATCCCAGCATCTCAGGCAATGACCGCGTTGTGCGAAAGCTCTATGAATACTCGGTGGGTCCCAGATTCTGGAGCACTGTATTGGCTACAACCAACTACAAGCATGTGCCACAGAATCTAACATTCATCAAAGCTTTCGCGGCAGTGCTTTAGCTTGGGGGAGCTGCTTGGATGGCAGGGCCAATTGTTTCCCGCACTTCACCCCTGTCTAGTCTCTGCGTCTCTCCATGATTTGTTCAGCCGAACCTCAACGGCTGCAGCACTAGTAGCAGGATGCAGTGATGGCAGCGTCTCAGGGAATCGGCCTGACATTGCCATCCTGCAACAGCCTCTTTCAATTCGGTGGTCACGCTGTCAGCAAACGCGACTGAAGCTGCAGACATGCTATTTCGGGACAACTTTTGGCATCTTCACGGCGACTTGGGTCAACTTTGGTCAGGTGATTCGAGAACTCCTTCACGGCACCCCGGTAAGTCCTGCGTGATCAGCTGCACAGACTTCTAGCTACTTGGATTAGTATGTGCTGGACAACGTCCAGACTGATTCAACAGCCTTCTCCGTCACAGCAAAGGAGAAGTCATCATATCCACCATAACAACCAGGGGAGCGACAGCAATCCTAAGAATGACAACGAAAAGAAATCGCAACGGTAGGCTTAACAAAATTCAAAAGCCAGCACCCAGATCAATCTGAATGTGTTTTGGAAGCTGACAGTTTCTGAAGGATCACTTTGGGGGGTACCTACTGTCCGGGTGCGGGAGACTCCTGCTTTGAAGACATTTCCAATTGTCATAATTGCGTCCTAATCCCCAAATAGCCGAAATGCGAAACCCTCAATCTTCATACCCCCTACATCCCGAAATCGTGCAAATACCCCACCCATGAATACCCTGAACCACGAATCCCTTCATCCTCCGATGCGGAAGCCCAGTAGACTCGCAAAAGCGCTTCAGAGCCGCAAAAACATCAAGGCACGGTGCGGACCGGCGGCCTCTAGGATTCAATTGATTTGTTCGTTTAGGGTGTTGTAGGGGGCTTGAAGCTTAGGAGTTGGGAGTTTAGGTTTAAGGTTTCTGCGTTGGGATTCAAAGGTTAAGGCTAAGGGCTTGGAGCTTCAAGGTTTCCCTAGATTTGAGGATTCCGGTTGGCGTTTGGAGTCTTGAGCTTAGGGTTCCGGAATGGTTTTGTAGGGCTAGGGTGCAAGCTTTGAAGTTAGGGTTGTTCGAGTTGAGAGTCATGCAGGGCTGAGGGCTTCAGAGCCTGGGGGCTTAGAGTTTCTTGGTGTGGATGTGAGCTCTACAGCTTGGCGTGCAGGGCCAAGGCGTTGGGTGCACAGCTTTCGGTTCTGGGAGCTAGGGTCAAAGGGATTTGGGGCTTCCGGCTTGTGATGATAGGAGCAGTGACTGTTGAACAGAAAACACAATAGAAATTAGTGATTTGAAAGATCCAATCAGAGGTTTGAGTAATTGCTGATACTAGGAACAATGCCAGAAATCATCTTGATGAAAGTACCAATGGCGAAAAAATCATTAGTTGTCACGTCTTTCAAGGCCTCCCTGTGCAAGTGTCTGCCGTGGGGTCCTCGAATCAGTAGTGCAAATCCGCAGATTCAACGCCTGTGTTGCCTGCAACTTAGTTGGGCGCCTCTCTCTTGGGGTATCTTGAAGCACAGTCAACCCGGTGGGAACTCAAATGAGCGCCTTTCTGAACATTCCGATCGGAGTCCGGGCCCAAAGACACGATACTCCCCGTAGATGCACAGGCTCCTCACTCAAGAGCACCCCAGAACCTACACTCTGAACCCGAAACTGCCAAGCCAAATTCCTCAACCCCCAGGTTTTACAACAATGAAACTATTAGCTTGACTTTAGTTCCCTACTGTTGATGGACAGAAAGTCCTGCACGACCAACTGCATACTATAGGCTATAGCGTCATATCTTCAAGGTTATAATCTCCACAGGAACATTTTTGCACATCAACCTTACATTTTGCCAAGTGGCGGATCCAACCGTGCGCCAGTAGGTGACCACGAACCAAGTCTTCAGTCAAGCTTCCATCATCAAACAGGACAAGGCTCTCAGGGCATCGAATGGATGATTTCGGAGCCATTGTTTATGGTTTCGGCTTCTTGGCGGCATGGCGCAAAAAATCTCCAACCTTCCTATGAAATAGTCCCCTGGGCAGCACAACCCCCTCCCCCAACCCCCTCGCCCCCCTCAACAGGAAATGTCCCGTGCCACGAGATGATGGCGTGAACATGTAAATCCTGAGCGGGAGCAGGATATGTTGTACTGAGATGTACTAGGCATGATTGCTTTGTGCAAAATGTCGGGGCAGTCCTGTCAAGATGGAGACCAAAAGCCTGAGTTAGTATGTTGCCTATTTTCCATGTGCAGGAGCATTGTATGGATCAATTTCGTCGCCCAGAGTGTCGACATTCTGAGATCCATAGCACTTGGCTTTCAGATGGGAATTCCTCCCAAAGTAAGGACACCTTGAACCCTTTTGCAATCCTCAATATCCATCCCTGCATGGGGTCCCTGAGGCCCCCGTTTTGAGAAATACCCAGGTTGCAGCTTCCCTTTGCAGCTCCGTGGCCATCGCTGGGCGCCAGCTGCCACTCGCCATGCAGCTTGGGTGAGACCAGGGCCGCGTGCAACAGAGCTTGCTTTGTGTGGACCTGGGTGCGAAGAAGCCAAGCTATTTGTGCCAAGAATCATTTCTCAACCCCGAAAATATCCTCTAAAATTCTGGGCAGCATCATTTGTTGAATCGGGGCCCCCTTGCACCCAAGACACTCTAATCTGCTATACAGGACCCCCAAATTTAACAAACCTCCATTTATGCAGAATTGTCTGGGATGCTGGCTGGGTAGTCCGGTTTGATGGAGACGCCACTCGCGGCCAGTACTTTGCTGTTGCCTTTCCTTAAGGCAGGCTCAAAGAATTCAATGTGGCGGTCGTACCACGTAGTGCGCGCCATGTATGGGGATTTCCAAAAACAGGATCTCCGACATAGACCCGTACAAGCTATATCGTCTTTGATTGCTATCGGGACTCCTGCACAGGGGCCGCTAGGCCACTTTGCAACAGGTTTTTGAATCTCCTAGGGATTGCAGAGGCAGCTCTAAGAATCATGGGCTCCCCTTGGTGTGCTTGCAGCGACATTAAAACGCTTAGGATTTATGGGGCACCAATTTCAACCCCACGAGGCTTGGTCTGTTTCAGCGGATGCAACATGATGGAACCTTATGTCCGAACGCACTTATGATCCCAGGCTAGCTGCATGTCTGCGAACACATCGATCGCCTCGCTCAAGTCCTGGCCCAGAGTTCCCTGCAGTGAACCCGAAACCTGAACAACTACCATCTTGAATCACATCAAAATCCTCTCGCCACCGTCTTGTCGCCATATGGTTTGCCCACAACCTGCCTCGTTTAGCTCGTCATCGAAATACCCGAGCTGATGCAGGACCTCCCAGGCATGCCAGCAAACATGAATGAGACATGAAACTAGACTTCAAATCTCGAGGAAGACATGACCATCTAGCAAGCCTCGAAAACAGAAACAACTTCACCCTCCCTCGGCTTGCTTAGAATGCAGGACTGGGCGGGTTTGTGCGAAGTGTAAAGACTCCTACAGGCTCAAGCATCTCAGGAAATGACACAAAAATCTTGAGTTGAGATACACCGCCTTGTCCTGAGATCTGGCGATGTAGGCATGAGGAGCATCAGTTCACAGCAGACTGTTAAGGCTTGACACTCAGTGATAGGATGCTTGGTGACAGGAGCCACAAGGGTGCCTAGATGAAACTTCGCACCTGAGACATGCCATGCTGACGCACTGCAATCACCGAAAGACTCTGAAGCCTTCAAACTACTCTCCATGGGAAGCACGAGCGGAGTTGCCGGCATGAGAGTCTGCGGAGTCCTGTGTAAACTTGGTCCCTACCCACGCCTTCATTTCCTACTAGAAGCCTGCAGAGCTGTAGACAGCTGATCACTTGCAACAAACATGGTAGCATGGTAGCATGCTCTGGCGCAGACCCCAACCAGGAAACTTGCACAGACTTTTGGAAACTCCCCATGCACCCCAAGGCCTAACACCCGCTGAACCCGTCAACCCCCAGACAGTAAACCGCCTACCCCTGAGCCTGAAGTCTTCAGTCCTTAAAAGTTGCGAAGGCTGCGCAGGCCTCCGGCACCAAATTTACGGAGTCCACAAACAGCCTCGCGCCCCCTCCGCGGATGAACTCGACGCCTTTTAAAGAGCCGCATGCCTTTGGATGAAAGAAGGGGCAGGGTGGGGGAGAAGATTCATAGCAGGTTAGTAACACGAGTAATGAAGCTCTGCACCTGGGTTGGAATGAACTGAGTATACATGCTAGCCACTCCCGGTTCACTGTTTACCAACAAAAGCCATAGTCCTGAGTAATCTTAAGTAGCTGAAATCCTCCGAAGCCATGTACTCCGTGATCCCTGATGCAGGCCTCAAGAAAGCGCTAGGGCAATTTCAAGAGTGACCTTGGGGATTCTCGGCGCAGCTGGGCTCGAAAGGGGACTAGAGGATCCTGGCTTCTGACAAGTACCCCATCTGTTACGGCAACTATGACAGATTCCGTTATTCTCACAGCCACTATTGTCCTTGTTACTTGTTCTGGCCCTGACCCACTCTAACTGTAACATGCTTCATGTTGCCCACAACACCCAGCAAGTCTACCGATGACGCTTCGCATTTCACAGAGCAGAGTGTGCGTTTAACGCCTGGCTGCTTAATCAGACTGTTCAAGCTCACCCCCAACCCGCGAGCCTTCGGCCCCTGAATTTCCTGTTCAACCTGAAACGATTCCGTGGAGGTCTCTGCAGTGCTCCTGGAAATACTAATTTTGAGGCCCCCGAATTTCCTGCGGACTTTGCACCTCAAGCCACTTCTTCGTCGCAACCTGGCTGCCCACTGCATGTATCCAAGTGGGCATAGCAAAGGGCTTTCAGAATGAATGCTGGTGTTCCCTGTGGTCCTTTAGGTCTTTCCTGTATTGCCACTCATAAGAGGCAAGCAAAGCACTGTGAAGGGCGAAGAGGGATCAAAGGCGCAACAGGACCTAATAATGGATTGTTGGAACACTACGGGCCTAAATGAAAGAGGTTTTGGGGTGGATAAAATTATGCAGATTCCACTGTAACACTTCAACTATACAAGGGGCGTGAAGGAACCAACTTGAGTGCTTCGCCAGCTCCTTTCTCAACAGGACAGAATGCGTTGGCATGTATATAGGCAGGTTTGATGTGGATGCTTCTCAAAACGAACCGCGGATACTCCCATGCATAAGCCCTATGCATCCGCATATCCCCACCACATGTCGAGAAGCCCCAGCATTGGAACTGAAACAAGTTCCTGTGGGATGCCGGTTGTCGGCACTCAACACGGACGGCTGCTTGCATCTTTGAAAGGGTACAGTCAAGGTAGAAGTATGGATGAACAAGAAGAATGCAAGTCAGTAGAAACCGCAAGCATTTGTATAAGCGAATAAAAACTGGCATCCTCAAGATTAAGCGAGCCTCACCCACAAGCGGCCCCTCTTCTGCACCCCTCGTAGGCGTCCTTCAAATGCTACACACCTTCCCAACCTCCGGAGACCCAGTAAAACATTGTGAGAGCCTGACCCTGTCCAGCCTTGTCCAACAAGGCCCAGCTACATCAACTCCGTGAAAGCAGGTTAAAAAGGACATTCGCGTTTGGGCGCCACTTCTCGGATGCCATGTGGAGATCTGGGGATGGTAGGCGCCGCTGTCAAGTTTGATAAATTGAAACTCCCATGTTCCATGCTGACTGTATGGTCGGCGCCGGCCTGGGTGCCGCAGGGTAACACAAAGACCCAGCGCGGGATGTGTTTCTCCCAGGAACTGCCACTCGCGAACATCTCCTGGCAATCGGTTTGAGCTCTACTCCATTTCCGGCTTGGGGCTTACCATTTAGGATTGAGGCCTTATGAGGATTTAGTCCAGCTGGGGCAACCTTGCAAATATGCCGACTGCTGCAGGCATGCTACATTGGATTTCTGACTGCCACATTCCCGCAAGATTGATACTCGGTACATTTATGACGGTTCTATAGGATTCAAGACATGGGCAGAGATGAGGTATAGTGTTCAATTTTTCCTTCCTTCACATGGAGACATGGGAACGTGGATTTAAAATACAATGTGAAAGAAACATTCAAAACATGATGCAGGTTTCCCAGAAAAAACAGCTTGAAAAAACGCGGGAAGTGCACCAAGAACGTGACCCTTCAAGACACATGGTTGGTTTCCGTGTGCTTTCCGCCTATTTGACGTGTGCCTTACATTTGTTCTTCTTCGTGGCTTCAGGTTGCCCACGTTACTCTGCCATGTTTTCACTTTTTCATGCTTGTGCACGTGAAAAGGAACACACAAATTCGTGTGAAGGTATCGATTTCGCACCCATGTGTGTCACCTCTATCCGCATGCCCCCACCTTTTCGCTTGAAAGACAATTTTTAGTACACAACTACACCTAACTTCTGTAAACGAAAAAAATGCCTCACTTGTAGGAGCCATGCGGAGATGGATTTTGGGATTCTCAAAGGTGTATGTAGATCTGTCGTCGTATTCTGGGATTTGGGGTTGGGTTTTCCGGCTCCTTGGACAATGGGTGGCTTCAACCCAAAAAGGGACTCAGGGGCGCCAAAAAGTATTTTAAAGCGTCCTCACCTAAGGACCCCAGGGACTAGAAAATCCAAAAAGTTTGCTCTGCTTTCGACTTGAAGGGCTTGTGATCAGGTCATTCCTGCAGGGTGTTCACGGCTTCTCTGGCTTCTTGAGGGATTGGAAATGTGAAGGGTCTCAGGCTAGGACTTACTTAGCACTACAGGTTCCGTTTTGGGGCTATTTAGGTCCCTCGACACACACCCTAAAGGCTGCTACTGAACTGCAATATTGGATATCTCACACAGGTTGCTAGCTGCCGGTGTCAGGAACGAACCTCATCTAAGGAGAGCACGCCTTTGACGAGCACTGGCATCCAAGGGCCCTATCCTAGGTCGGGATCTCTGATTGGTTGACTTGGAACGAACAAGAAAGCTCATGGGTGTATAGATTCAAGCTGCCGCCAGTGACGGCAGGCAATAAACACCAATCTGTTGGAAGCTGCGCAACACGTTGCCCTTGATGTGGTGACTCTGGCTGGGCATAACAAGGCTGAATGTCAGAAAGGCCCTCGAACCCCAACAGGTGATTCTGAGCCTGGAACCTACACCCCAAGCCCTTAACCCTCGAAGCCCTACAGCCTAGCCTTGCAAAGCCCAATCCCTACATTCTGGACACTAATCTATAAAGCGAAAAACCCTTGTCTTGATGCTTCGGGGGGAATGGAGAATGGATGAAAGAGATTGGCATCGTGGATTCTATAAGGACCACTATTGGGGTTCATTCCCTCATTCCTTGCTGGGCAGCAGCTAGTGAGCCCGAAATTAAACTCCCCCTCAACCCTAAACTCTGAGTCCTAAACTCCGAGCCCCAAGCCCCAAGCCCCAAGTCCCAAACCCCCCAGCAGTGCACCACTAAGGGCCTGCACCGCCTCCGCGAAGGCCAGGCGCTTGGGCCAGGCAGTGAAGGCCTTACCCATGCTTAGCTGGCAATGTCGGACCGGAAAAATGAAACCGGAAACTATTGATTTTGGGTTTAGGGGCAAGGGCTAAGTTGGAAGCGGGGAATGGATTACCATGATTGGAGGGCTCAAGTGACGACTGCGTGTATCGTTTCCCCAGTTCCGAACTAAATACATAACAATAACAAAGGGGACGATGAGGGCTTAGGATTGGGGTTCAGGCAGGTCCAGTTCTCCTTGCCTTGAAGATGCTGAGGCGGGACACCTGCAACTGGTTGTCCGGGACGACTTGAAGCAGTAGATTCTCAAAATCAGCTGATGTTTCTTCGATTCATTCGGATGGGGCACGTCAAACCACATTACACGGCTTGCTGATCCCTGGTATAGTAACCTCCAAGGTTCAAGATCTGGAGGTTCTTCTTCAGTTTATGTAGCACATAAACTATCTAGCAAAGAAAAGGATTCAATCACATGTCATTTTTGCTTCCGTGTTGGGCTGAGTTCTCAATGGTCAAGACATGGAAGCTGTCAAATGACTCCGCACCTCAAATTTTCTCCTGGGCCATTCATGAGTAAGTGGAAAAGAAGATGGAGGCTGTTGGCTATCGGCCCTGCCTTCCCAAGCGTTGCGAAGAGCTTTGCCACGGCAGGCAGGAGAGGCTGATCCTTGAGTGCTGGTCGCTTTGCCACGTAAACCGGTACCTAGCAAATTTCCCTCACATGTAGATTGGGCTTTCAAGTTTATGGCTTAGAGCCTTACGCTGAGGCAAACCTTTCGGGGCCCTATTTTTGGAAGCTACCCCATGAACCTCAGAGTGCGCAAGCTGCAGTAGCAAGCCCAAGCACAATGTGTATGTAGATTCCCGTCTTACACCAAGATTTAAGCAAACCACCATTCAAAAATCTTACTGAGCCAGTATACAAAAGGCTTGCAGGGTTCAGGTGCCCCGAGTTAGATTGAAAAAGTCCTGCCTTCCGACCCGCTTGTAAACGGCCCATTAACCTGCAAGTGGTCAAAACTCAGCCCCGCGGCCGCAGTCTCCAAGTACTTCAGTTCACAAAGTCGCTCCCTGAGTCTGTCTAGAAGAACTGTGTCCACCTGAGGAGCTTTTCGCTGGGGAGTGCAGGTTGTATAGCGTCGCGAAACACAAAATACAAATCCTGGTTGGAAATCTGCGCATGTTGAACGGATTTTGATTGCATGTGAGGCTTGAGTGCATGACGACGAATGGGTTCTGTTGGGATGTAACACATGCAGGATTCACATTCTGGTTTAGGGGTATTGTCTATGCGGAATACGAAGAATACGACGATCCGTAGTACAGAACAGTGAAAGCTAGAAGGATGCACGGAGGCTACATATGGGCATCCCAACACATGCCTGAATCGCACGATGGCAGAGGAGCGCCATAGCTTCTGTGCTAAGGAACTGCATGAATCAGACCAAGAGCTAAAACAAGAAAGGAGACATGCCGAGGGTTAGAGACTCGCTTGTCCTAAATCCCTAAACCCTCCTGACTGTGCGGTCGCCTGGTCAGCAGCGCCAAACTGCTCGGGGTCCAGGTCCTCAATGCGGCTGACCCCGGTCGGCTGCCTGGGTGAGAGAGCCAAATGTGCATCATGCATGCGTTAGCCTGCGATTGCAAGGGGTCCTTCCACTACTTCCAAGGCTCTGGGAAACTCCTACTTAACATCTAGATCTACTGGCAGGGGAAAAATGTTGTATGTACAGACTCGCGCTGATCCACATAGTCTGCAGCACGTTGCGCTGCATGATTTCAAGGATCTCCACCGCAAATCTCGGCCGAAATTCTCGCAAGAAACGCTTCGGCTTTGCGGTTTGCAACGCAGGTATTCTGGTACACCACGCCAAAAACCAGCCCAGAATGGTCTGACTAAGCTTCAATGAGGGGAACTCGTAATCATGTAGCCTCTCGGTGTTGTGCAAGGAATTCATTTACGGGCCACAAGTGTCGCTCCATGGGCTGAAGAACAGAACTGCTGGCTCGGTGCAGAACAATCTTCTTGGTGGGGCAGCGCTCCAGGCCGTCCATCTGAAACCTTTCCACCTCGAGTTATCTCACGGGGTTGATATGGGCCCGCGTGAAAGGAGCTCCCCCAAAGACTAACCGGCAAGAGATGCCGTGACATGTTGCTCCTGTGAACGTGTAAACACAAAACATACTTGGAGAGCCAGGAGGGCTTAGCAAGCAGGTCAATAAATGAAACTGGGAATATTGAATGTTTGAAATCACTTAGTCCCTAAACCATCCTAAGTAATGGGCTGGATGAACCTTAAACATTCCTCCGACCAATTACATCATCCCTTGGCCATGGTCGGTAACGTCAAAATGGCAGATAGTCATAATATGTCATAATCTCAGCCTTTGCATCTGTCTGAAAAGCATTCACCTGACATACCCACAAAAACAAGAATAACAATGATGATAGTAATCACACTAATCAATCATAGAGCTTTTTGTCCTCTCTCATTGCGACGCCAACAAAGAACCACAGAGAAATCCAGATTTCCCACCAGCTCATCCGAATTAGAAGCAGGAAGTCCGAAACGCTGAACCCCTCAAACCTTAAACTTCTCGACCTCTTATTCCTCGCACCCTGAAACCCTCAAACTTACCTAAAACCCCCCAGCCCCTGAACCCCTCAAGCCTCTTAAAACCCCCTAGGCCTCTGCCACCGACGCGAAGGCCCTGGAGACCCCCGGCGCCACTGCGGTGGGCAGCAAGGCCAGGGTGCAAATCCCCTGGCCCTGGAGCTGTTCCTTGGGATTTGGCTCTTGGCATAATGGAAATTAAAATGGAAACTACTATAATGTCGGGGTTATTTAGGTGTTATGTAGGGATAATGGAAAAGAAAATGGCAACTACTATTTAGGGTTTAGAGTTCAGGGTTTAGGATTTGGGGGCTAGTAGTCTAGGGTCTAGGGAGCCAATAGGAGGAATGTGGTTTGTATGGGTGCAGATTCCTAGGCCCTTCAGCTTTTCCGCATGAGGCGAATCACAGCTCCCCAAGTTTAACCGTGTCCCTTGATTTGATTCTGGGATTCTATGCAAAGCAAATATCAGGAATATGCTGGGATGTAGAAACAAGCGTCGTGGGGCTTGTGGGATGGACCTGATTCTATAGGTCTTCTTGGGATCTTCATAGTGGGGACTGCAGCATGTAAAAAAAAAAATTGAACTTGCGG
>CAJNIZ010002603.1:88813-123664 GCA_905231905.1 Symbiodinium pilosum
TACTACTACTATGACGACGACGACGACTATCATCCACGGTAAGAACGACTACATACTACTGATTAATATTGTACTTTACCCTAGTATACGTTGCTTACTACTCTATACTACTACATGCATTATACGTTGCACCACTACATGTATTTATTATTGTGGCCACGAAACACTGCAATGTACCACTATACTGCTATGAACTACGACTGCTACTACTCATTCTTCTCCTCCTCCTGCTCCTTCTGCTACATCTCCTCCTGTTACTGCTACGAACCTGGTGTTCTTTCCAAATGTTCATCATCATCATCACCACCATCATCATCATCATCGCGTTGCATATGGGTGCTGGAGGATGGGATCCATGCATCAAACCCCTGCAAGCCAGATGCACTCTTCTGAAACCCTACGAGATGCTAATGCACTTGGGCCTTGCAGAACCTGTCGAGGCCCTGGGATCCCTGACAGTTTTGTATCTCCCAAATCCGATTAAAACTCCCCAAAACAATCCAGATAATCCTTAGTAAGCCCTCCATACTTCAAATTCAATCCCGTCATAGGCATATCCCTGCGGTAAACGGGTGCCGCTAAACAGAGAAACTCCTAGACCGCAGTCCTCTCATCCTCAATACTAGACCCTTAACCCCCTATCCCGGAACCCTAATCCTTGAACTCCCCAAGCCCTAAACCCTCGACCCTCAAACCTGAAGCCCTGAACCCTAAAAACTCACCCCTAACCCCTAGACCCACACCAGAATTCCAGACCCTTCATCCCCAAACTCTGAACCCAAAAACAAAAACCATAAAACCCTTGGCACCTCCTTTGGCCAAGCTCGAACCGACTCGGCAGCGAGACGCTTTGCCTCATCGCTCAGGTTGCCGTGCTCCTGAAGCTTAGGGCTCAAAACTGAGCAGGTGACTGCTCTCACGCAAATCTTACAAGGATCACAGAGCTATTGTATTGTGATATTGGAGTTGAAGGTTGCAGGGCTTTGGGGTTCCGGGTCCTCTGAGAGAGGATCCTAGAGGGTGGAATGCAGAACGCGAGAGCTTTTGGGGCAGGTTTCACACCTTTTCTTCGACACAACCTGGGAGAACCCCCCATCAAGCACCGTATGGACCTATACTCGAATCATGAGGTCGCTGATTAAGATACTCAAAACCTAAACTGGCTTCATGATGAAGCCAATTGGGTAGGATGTCAGCTCGATGAAAACACCAACAGGGCAGAATCTCTAGTCAGCTCCCAGATCCCCAAAGCCTCCCGGCCTCTGCCACCACCCCGAGCAAAACAAAGCCAGCAGCCGCCACTTCACGATGCCCCTTTCAATGCATTACCCTCCAGTTACTGGTGCTCGTAGGGTGAGAGCTTCTTCGGGCTTATGGAGTGCTTGCCGGGCGTGGAGGGTTAGATCCTTACAATGTAACGATGCCACACGATCCCGTTTTATGCCTCGGATATCTAGATTTACTCCCAAACTTCCCTCAGGCACCTGCAAGTCAGCGCTAGGATAAGCTTCAAGCTTTCGATGTTCTTCCTGGTTTGGGTTGGATTACCAAGAACATAAAGACTTTAAACCAACAATCGTAAAGTTGTGGAGGAACCACAAGCCTCTCTTCCTGTAACTTCAATATTTGAAGCCTACATCCTGGCTGGGACGGAAAAATACCGCTATTGTAAAGGGGGCACTTCCAAAATGCCCGACGAATTACACCATGTCGGGAATCCTCGGTGGTGCAGGATTTCTTCCATCTACCATAGGACTGCTAGTCAACAACATGGAAGTCCTATGATTCCCAAGTCTACGAGGACAATAAAATGATATCTGGCTTCGTGAACCTACAGGGCGTATGTGAGGTCTATCCGGAAAAGTCAACCTTTGCTCTCCCAACTGCACCGCCGCAGAGTTGCCCCCTGGCCTCCATTTTCTTCAGAAGCTCCTTATCACAATCCCACTCAGGATCAGGCAAGAAATGGTAGGCATGTTAGAAGCAGTCGTGTTTCCTCATTCGATAAAGCCGAGGCCAACGAAAGCTAGCCAATTCTTCAGAACTAAGTACACAAGAAGTCGGAAAGTAAATGCAGCCATTAATTAAGTATGATGACATTCGCGCAGTGCCGACACGAGGGTAGTGAACACTAGGGAAAGGATCATGGGTAGTGAACACTACAAAGGGAGCAGGGAGGCTTAATGCAGCCATCGAACATGATGTTGTTGGTACTCCCTCTCTAGTAGTGGATCCACTGCAAGTGCGTGGTGATGGCACGAACAATGCTTGGTTGTTGCATCAGGCGTCCCTCGTCCTGCTCTAGTGTTCACTACCCTTGTGCAGTCACGGTATGAGAAGCATCCTGCTGGGTGGGTGCAACCTCCCTACCCCGTCTGTACAATTGCATGGGCATGGTACGAGTGCCATCATGCTTGGCCATCTGTAGTGCGCACTACCCTTGCACGGTCATACGGAGGCTTGATGCAACAACCAAGCATGGCGACTATCGGAAGCATGACCATACAAGGGTAGTGAACACTACAGAAGGAGTAGGAAGGCTTGATGCAACAGTCAAACATGATGGATGATATTCGTAACACGACCATGCAATTAGACTGAACACTGCAGAAGGAGTAGGCGAGTTTGATGCAGCCACCAAGCAACACATTAGCTGAACCTGGTCAAGCAAAGGTTTCGAGCGGAGTGCAAGCAAGCTTGAGCGAACGCATGAGTTTGTGATAGGCGGTCGAATCAATAGGTGGGAACCTTCTAGACCTTGTCTGCCCCATACAACTACTAAGGCAATACACGACCGCCAAGCCCATCTACGCAGGTTTGCTGATTATAAGAGACTGTAGGATACAGCCAAAGACGGCAATGGGGTTGTCTCGAGAGAATGATCGCAGGACCTGCCAACAGAGTTTCGCAAATGGTGCTATGGAGTTGGGCATCTGTAAGCTCGCACATACATGACTGATCCGTACATGAATGTTTCCAAATTTAGCAGTCCGTCTAGAAAATGATACTTGTACCATTTTTGTACATACAGTCAGGACTCTCGAATTTTGGAATTCCAAAGCTGTCGTTCTGCGGAGATTCCGGGGCAATGTCGCAAAAACTTGATGCAGACGTTTCTGGTTGCTAGTTTTGCTGTATGACACGGAGTGAGCAACTCAGCTTGGGTCCACCGCGATGTTCACGGCGTCAGCTTCCATCACGCGGCGCAAATGCAAACCTCGAAAATTGTCGTTGCTTTCGGCAGCTAGCTGCCGTAGCTCATGCAAGTGAACCTTATGTTCTACAGGATGATGATCGTGGAACACTCACGGTCTACAAGGCTGCCACGAATTGCTTTTGTGTGTTCAAGCCAGAAACAGCCCGTACCATGGCCCGCCTTTTACGAATAACTTGTTGAAGTACCAACACCAAGAATGCAAACAGAAAAATAATGTTGCCGCGTCAAGAGGACTATCATTTCTTGCCATCCAACGGCATGAATGTATACTGAGTTTTAGGCTTGGGCGAGCAAGTCTGCATTCCAGACTCGTGAGAGAAGGGTCTACTTGGAAGCAAACCCTCTTACCATCTTAAGCTGTCAATTTGATTGGGACCGCACAGGATACAGTTCCTTGAGCATGTACTGCTACCGGTCTCTACTGCGATCGTTCCAATTCCCACTCTCTTTTTGTTGGCCTCTCTTGGCTGTAATTGGTACTCCTGCGCTTGCGGTTGTTGCAACTGGCTGCGCAATGGCGACTACGACTTGTTGCATTACTTGTTGCTGACATGCTGCTTATTGCTGGTTCAATCCGATTGGTGCTAATCGATTTTTGTTCCGCTGTTGTTAGAGTGGTGTTGCTCAATCAAACTATCCTGGATCACATGGTTCTACCAAAGACAAGCGCGGGACGTGGGCCAGTGCTAAGCACGATGAGAGCCCGCAAGCCCTCCGCGAAGGCGACTGCAGAGGGCAGTGCTTGGAGCTGCGCCTATCAGAAGTTTAGCGCTTGCGGAGCTTAGGTAGTTCGATGTAGGGTTTCGGGGTTCAGGGCACAGGGCTTAAGGTTTGGGATCTAGGGCTGCTCTTGCCCCAAAGTCTCTTGAGGGAAACAAGCAAGCAGCTATGACATACATATCACGGCCGAACAATGGGCATCGATTACCCCAAAGGGCCCGTGGTCAGACAATTGAAGAGGAGGGTGGTACAAACAGGAGTTCATCTAGGGAAGAGGGTGGGAGCCTACTTGAAAGTTAGGAAGTAACCTGGTGCGGGAGGATTAGGGCACCAACAACAGAGGTCCAACAAAGTCACGCCACCCTCCCCACAGATCGTTCCTCTCCAAAAACGTGAGCAATTATTGGGAAGCCAGAATCAAACAGCACCCCTCAGTTTTCTGGGACTCAAGAATACAACCTTCATGTCGACAAGTCAGCTTCTCATTGAGCCTGTCCATCTTGGCTTTCAATTGAATCAAACAAACCGAAAAACTCTCCAGGTCTTTGGCATGTTAGCTTAACCAGCTACTCCCACCAAAAACCTGCGAGTTCATGCAAGTATGTATCTCTCAGAGCCATGCCTCCCTGTCATACCAAGAAATGGAAGGATTTGGTATCCGGATCCGCCAGTACAGTAGTCTTGAGAACCCCGCAACATAAAATCCCCAAAGGATTTATGTGCAAATCTTTTCCATCCTACATGGTCCCTCTATGTTCCCTGTAGTTATCCCACGCGGCATCATACGTAAGAGTATATCCTCGGGACCCCTTTAAACCTGCATAAAGATATTGCATTGGCATTTGCAACATCGACAGCAAATAGCAAACGTGCAAGCCTGCCTGAGTCACGGTTCTCAAGACTTCAAGAACGAGGAGACTCATAAAGGACATGACAATAGAAACCCAAACTTTGTCGCTCGAACTGTGCCAATCAGGTAGAACCCCCCTATATCGATTCATGAAATTTTGCATGAAGCCCTACACAAACTGCATCCCAGATTGAGCCTCAAACTACTACTTGAAGCAGAAACCCCCCTCTAACCACAAGAGCAACCCCTAAACCCTCAGAGGCCTAACTCGCCAATCCCAAACCCTGAACCCCAAATCCTGAACCCTGAACCCTGCATTCTAAACCTCAAATCCCTAAACCCTAAACCGCCTGTAGCAGTGCCACCACCGCGCTGGCTGCGTGCAGCTGAGCCAGGTGCCGGAGCGATTCTGGGGAGCTCAACCTGTAGAATAAGGGGGCCAGGGTCGGGGCTTGGAGTTTGGAGTCTATAAGGTGTAGTGTAAGGTTTAGGGCTTGGAGCTGGTGTTCAAGGTCAGGGGCTTCAAATTGATGCATCTTGAACGAAAACGCATGTTCCGAAGCTGCCACTAAAGAAGACACTCTCAGAAATGCGGAGCAAACCCTGCATGACCTTGACTTGCATGACTTGCTTGAGAAGGACGATCTTCAGATCGAATCGTATTGAAACAGGGGTGAGGGATCAAAAATCAAATAAGGATCACAAACAAATCAAAATCAGGGATCAACAAATCAAAGTAAGGATAAAAACAAAAACCAAGGAATGTGGGAAATGCCCTACGCAAGAAGCTCATTTTCCCAAGGGCCAACGCCTGTTCGCAGCGCGCCGTGTACTGACGCTCCTTCCTCAGAATTTTGCACGGAATCAACAACCCTGTCGGTGCTTGCCTTGCCTCCAGATGCTCTTGCGTGGAGAGTCCTCCCATTTTTACGCGGACTTTTTGCTCGGGCTCTTGCGTGGAGCGTCCTCCGCTTTTTGCTCGGGCTCTTGCGTGGAGTGTCCTCCGCTTTTTGCTCGGGCTCTTGCGTGGAGTGTCCTCCGCTTTTTGCTTGGGCTCTTGCGTGGAGCGTCCTCCGCTTTTTGCTTAGGCTCTTGCGTGGAGCATCCTCCGCTTTTTGCTCGGGCTCTTGCGTGGAGCGTCCTCCGCTTTTTGCTCGGGCTCTTGCGTGGAGCGTCCTCCGCTTTTTGCTCGGACTCTTGCGTGGAGCGTCCTCCGCTTTTTGCTTGGGCTCTTGCGCGGAGCGTCCTCCGCTTTTTTTGCTCTTAATCGACAAGCCTCTCCGTGTTTACGGCGTCTCCGGACGCTCCTGCGTGGAGCGTGCCAAGCTCAAAACATGAGACACGCCACGGCTTCGTGTTTCAAAGAGCGGGGGGGGTGGCGGGGGGCAGCCCCCCCCCCCATTTGCAAACCATTGAAAAAGGTGGCATTGTTGATGAGAATTAACTATTAGACAGTTCATGTTTTCATGGAAAATGAGGTAAATGGACATGAATGAAGATCATGAAAACAATGGAACATGATGAAATACGAAAAAGCATGGCGAAAATCAATCCAAAACATGATGGATACTGATGACATGTGATGAAAAGCCTCGAACCTGATGCGACAAAAAATAACAAAACACAAGAACAATGAAAACTGCGAGAGTCATGCGATACAATAGAAAATGGTGAAGCATTCAGAAAAACTCTGACATGAAAATAATTCACATCTACAGAAAAAAGAGTGCATAAATAGGGAAATGTTGAAAATACTGAAAAGTAACAAAGAAGATTCAAACTCGATTCCTGGAAAGTAAAAGTCACGCAAACCAATGGAAATAAAGCAAAATGATGCAAAAGCATGGAAAAGCATGGAAAATTATGCAATCTGGTGGAAATGGAAAAAGATGTTGAAACCCATGAAAATGAATATGATGAAACCTCTTTTTAATAGCTTCAACCTGATGACATGTGAAAATTTGATGTAAATGATGAAATGACAAAATAGAATGGAAATCCAATCTGACAAAAATGATGACAACTGCATGAAATCATAGATAATTATTAAACCTGACGGCATCCTTCCTTCCCGCCATTCCTTTCTGCTTAAAGATTTTCCTTGAATTTCCTGTCAGCAGAATAATTTGATTTGTGTTTGATCCTTTTCGATTCTTTATTGATCCCTATTCGATTTTTTGATCCACATCCCTTGCGAGCGCCTGATTTGGCAAATCGCTTGGCAGACGATGGGAAGAGCCTTCAAGCATTCCCGGTGCAATGGAAAATGCGGGCGCTCATTGCAGGAACCTTTGCGGAGGTCCTTACAATAAAGACTTCACTATCTGGATCCAGAAAAGCACGCCAAAGTGGCTGTCCGAGGGAGAGACCGCGAAAAACATGCTTGTTTTGCCAAGGTTGAGAACCCGTCATACCATATCCATCCCAATAGCTTGCTCAAATGGTCGCTTCCAAGCAACGCCAAATTTTGCAGTGCACAGAAGGCTGCCACCTTCATCTCTGCCTTTCGTGGATATGACGCCTGCAGAAGAGCGTGGGGCCTTGTGGACCCTTGTGCTAATCAGCAAGGATGACATAATCAGCAAAGATGACATTGTTCGGGGGGCAGAAAAGGGGCAATCTTGGGCTCTGCAACTGCGCGGGCAGATGGATAGCCCAGCTCAAAACTAGCAGGTTTGCCCGCCTTCTACATGTCTACGGTCATGAAGTGGTATGCATTCTGATAAATGGGAGGACAGTCGAGACAAACTCTCCTCGCACTTGACCTTTGAAGCTGGACCTCCCAACCTAATTCCGTTTCCTGAGCCCTTGGCCTTCAAGAGCTCCATGAGACTGACGAGCACTTGACCCAGACGTCGCCGCGAGTCGCCATGGGCGACATACCTCAACATCTGACTCTCTGCAATTTCAAAGTGGAATTTCAAAGATTGAAGATTTCAAGCGCAGTACGCAGTATAGAGCAGTTGTGAGCTTCTGAGGAGCGATGAGATATTTGAAAGAAGCGCTAGGTTTCAACAGCTTGCGCATGACCCCATGGCCATGACCCTGTACACATATACGATACACTTTGACTGAGTCAGAATCCTCTGCAGAAATTCCACAGAATGGGAGCTAGGCCTCCAGAAAGATTTAAGTAGCGGCGTGCGTGGATAGACAAGCTTCACGTCCAAAGGTTTCCAACATGTTGGAACCTTTTCTGGGGCACCTGTAACATGGACTACGATATTTTGCGGTGTACGCGGGGGAGCTTAGTTTTGACGATATCTTCAAGTTGTTCGTGAGTGGCATGTAGCAACTACAAATCAGCCGTGACGCTAACAGTATCTTCATCATGCCACCACTTCGACAAATGAACCGAGCTAACAAGGAAACCGCAATCAAGGCAACACAAACAAGCTGAGTAGCATGACCTTCCAAGGGCTTGATATTGAGTTCACAGGAACGCCATATCCCAATCTGCCCAAATGGGCCACAATAGCCTCTAGTAGTCCTCAAAAAAAGGGTTGCAATATGCACTGACCGGGGTTTGGGTTTGGGGGTGTTCCTGCATCAACCCCATGACCCTTCGTATGACATAGCAATCTCCGTCTTGGGGTCCCACTCCGTCCTACTTGTAAGATCCTACAAGCCCTCCACGGAATCCTCCCGAGCATTGCACTCTAAGCCCTGAGCCCTAAACACGAAAACCGTTAACTATGTCTGCATATGTATGTAAACATAAATGCACATACAGATATACATGTCCCTATTCAGCCCTATTTCATTTGAAGGGGTCCGATGTGAGGGGTCCAAAGCGTGCCAGAGAGCCCACAGCTGTCCTCCAGCCACCAAGCTGCCTCAGGTGTCCATAGCTGCCCGAAACCTCTAATCAACAAAAAATTGACACTGTCATTACATGACTTAAGGTTTAGAAAAAGGGTTCAGCGTAGAGGGTTTAGACCCCGATGCTAATACCTAGGCTCCCCACTCCGGCTGAACCACCTGTCGGTCAAAACTCCAAAGCGTACTGGGCTTTTGGGCGGGGTATTTGCGGTTGTAGTTTTTTAGGGATCTTGGGGGTGACTCTATGCTATTGGGGTCTGGGAATTAGAGCTTCAAAAAAATGGTGCACTCGGGAACCCAGGGATCTGGGCTCAGTCGGGTCCTTACTAATTAAGGACTCTCCCACGTCAGGCTTCTGGGCTTGCAGCTTGGAATGTCGTAATTCAGGGTTACCGCTGGCATGGGGCAATCCCAGGCAGGTAGGTTTCGAGGGACATATATACTTGCAATGTCCCGTAGAGGATGTTACCTGGTTGAAGCTTGTGATTTTCTGAAACCTAGAGTTGGACAAATATGACCCTATATTCCATGCATCGCCCTTGTAAAGACCCAGTTTCCCCATTGTTGGTCCCTATCTGGGGCGTTCTTGATGTTTGGGGCCGGACATACAGCAAATAATGGCCTTCAGGCCGCTAGGCACAAAATGACCAAAATGATGTTTGTGATGGTATCTATGAAGATGGCATTTGCTTTTTCAGCCCCTATAAGTATAGTATATTCCATTTTCTTTGCCATTACCCCTACACCCTTAACCCTTAACTCTATATAACCACCGTGTAGTAGTTTCCATGTTCTTTTCCATTTTCCCAATATAAACCCAACAGGGATATCTATCTACACTGAGTGTAAACAACTTAGCTGAGGCTGCTTTTGAAAATGTCAGGCAGTAACACGGAAGAACCACATTGACCAACTTGGGGAAAATGAAGGGCCCCTAGAAACCCTAGGGCTGTAGAGATGTATGCTGATTACAGGGAGAGGTTTTCGGGCATCCTATTCCGGACTATACACGGACTACAACAAGCCTTCTTCTCAAGCTCCGGGATTTTAATTCGAGCTCCTGTGGGAGTTTACCTGGCTGACTTGAAACCACTATGTATGAGCCGGTAGTACAGTACAAACCTGACCACCAGGATCAGTACTGTTCTAGTTTGGGGCATATTCCCATCGGAACTCCCAGCTGAGATCTGAGCTGTCTTTCGGAGACCCAGATGATGCGCCTTCTGTAGATGCGTAATGAATGTTTCAGTGCAGGATTATGGCTTAGGGTTTAGCGGGCTAGGCCTTAAGGCTTAGGGTTTAAGGGTTCCACCCAGCGGGAGGAGGGCATGATAGTTGCGGCCCTGACCCTCTGTATGGATGTCTCTAGAAGAATGAGATGACGTTGTCCTGTACTGCAACAGGCATGACTTTTTTATTGCGCACTCTGCCTCTTTCGCATCGCTGGGCACAATCAGCAGAAGGCGCAAGGCGCGAAGGCCCTCCACTAGAATCCAGGGCTGCTCCTGCTTGTCTGCTTGTGGAGCTGAAGGGGCATTGAAAATTAGAGTCTCGCTCTCGATATATCCTGCAAAAGTTAAAAGAGGGACCCTGAAAACAGAATCGACTATATTGAAAAACCTGCACGCCATTGCAAAGGGGGAGAAAGGGTGGTCGCAGTGTCCTCACGCGGAAAGCTGGACAGCCGCAGCTGCAGCAGGTCCAACACGGCTGTAGTGAGCACCTGAACAGGGCTGAGGGTTTTGGCGAGCATCTGCAGAAGCTTAATGTTTAGTAGCATACAGTGTTGCTGCAGATGTCGGGTTTCACGGGCTTTTGAATCCTGATGTTCTGAGTTGAGCTTTCGAGGTTTGGGTTCCGACTACTGTGCGGGATCTCAAAACTCGCTAAGCAGTGTCAGCGAAGAATTCCTTCTTATTCATGGCCAAGAGTCCCGAAAAAGAAGAGTGGAAAAAAGACCCTCGCAAAAGGACAAATACCAACACGTCAGCAGTGAGAAGTATTTGGGGATTTGCACACTAAGTATCAGAAGGAACCGGATATCCACACCAGCTTCATTTTGCATTTTGGTAACCACAAAATCGGCAGCAGCTCATAGCGAACCTCGCTGCGCATCGCTTGGACGAGCTCCGATCCGCTGAAGCATGTTTCCCGCACTGTGTCCCCTGGAGGGCCGGGACTCTCACCAATAGTCATGCTTACCATTAATTTTTCTTCCTGGCAGAGGTACAATGAGAACACAAAAAATGGAATGCTACAGGCTTGTCCTGGCATGCTCAACACTAAGAGTTGAAGGCCTTACGGGACTTTTGCTAGCTTTTCCGCGCTTGCACCTTTCTTCACCTTGCTTGCCATGCAGATCGCTGAGTCTTGGACACCCATGACTGTTTGTGGATGAAAGCACTTCAAAGGGTGGCAGATCTGGGCTCTAGTCAAACGTTAACCTTTTGGCTGGGAAGTCCCAAGCATCCTTCCTTCAGCCCACAGATGCCTACTACGTCGTTAATTGCTGTGCTAATGCTGCTACCGGACGACCCATTGAACTTGCGACTGCAACTTGGTAAAGCCCCGTGCCTGTGGGATCTCCCGCCAATGTCCCGAGTATCTGGACCTGGGCTTGTGTGTACCAGCCCTGTGGGATCCAGGGTTCAGGGTGTTGCTGTTCTTGTGAGGGCTGTGCTTGCTTCCACATCCCCCGCAAATACGGAATGTTTCCGTGTCTCGAGAAGCTCTTGCAGCGGAGCCCACAGTGTTTAGGCTTCTGTAATAGATGGAGGCTTCTGAAACTTGCGGCCCTTTTTTCAGATTGACACCTCAAGATACACGACAACAAAACCTTGTTTCGGGAACGGATTCTTTTTTGTGGAAACACTATGAACGTCCCAAGATGCCACGCAGCGAAGGGCCGAGAGCTCCGGCAGCGGCTCACCGCCGCGCAACGATGCCACTAGGGGTGCCAGGGCGGCCCTGGCCACGGAAGTTTTCAGCACTTAGGATTTACGGTTTAGGGTTTAAAATTCAGGGTTGAAGGTTGAGGCTTTGTGGTTTGGGGCTTAAGGTTGAGGGTTTGCAGTGCAGAGTCAATGCGCGCGATACAATAGCTCTGCACAATGTACAGTCGACGGCGCAGGAAGACCATTTTTTGCACATGTGTCTTCTGCTGGTATCATCTTCTACCCCGGTGACGATCCATGTTGCAGACGTGGCACCAACCCGGCTGCTCGAAAGCCAAGCGATGAGCCAAGCCAGCCTGAGCGAACTCAGAGCTTTTATGGAAAAAGATCCAACTAAAAATCTTGGCGCTATGATAATCATCGCACGTGTAGTAGGAGGAGGAGGAGGAGGAGGAATAGGAGTAGGAGTAGGAGGAGGAATCGTAGTAGTAGTAGTAGTAGTAGTAGTACTAGTAGTAGTAGTAGTAATCGCGTTCGTGACGGCATCTTTTTCAGCATGCGGAGGCATGAAGTACTGTAATTTGCAGTAGTTTTCGATAATCGTATCTTGCAATTGCCTTTGCTGATTTTGAGGGTTTTTGGGCACGATCGTTAACCTGTATTTAACACTTACAAGTTGTCATTGCCTAGCAGTCTAAACATTACATCCCCCGAAATCTTTTAGCTTCTGTTGACATGGCGCGCGGCTAAGCCCAGAACCGCAGCAGCAGCTGGGTTCAGGTTTCACCGGCTAGGGGGTTCCTCGGTCAAGGTAGGGCCGGTGTAGGATTTTTTTGTGAGATGGAAAGATATGGTTTAGTTTAGTCCTTCTCACACCATAGCCCTACCTCTGGTTGCTGATGATGTTCTTCATGTTTAAAACAGCGGCGGGGTCGAAGGGAAGACAACAAAGCAAAACCGATATGGTCGTGCTGCTCTTGCTCTTTTTGGCGGAGCCGGGGTGGAAGCTATTTAGGAATAAACTTGTCAACCCGTGGGGGCATGGGAAGACGAACAAAGCAAAACCGATATGGTCATAATGCTCTTGATTTTTTTAGCGGGAGCCGGGGTGGAAGCTATTCAGAAATAAACTTGTCAACCCGTGGGCGTATGGGAAAACACCGAAAAAAGGCGCTGCGTTCAGGATGCCCTGTGCGTTTAGAGCAGATGCGCAAACCCTTGGACTGATGGGGCGAACCTGGGCCTAATGGGGCGATGATAAAATTACATCAGAATGCCTCAAACCCTTGGACTGATGGGCGCATCTTGACTAACGGGGCGATGATAAAATTGAATCAGAACGCCTCAAACCCTTGGACTGAGGGGGCGTATCTTGTACTAATGGAGCGATGATAAAATTAAACCAGAACTCCTCAAACCCTTGGACTGATGGGGGGTACCTTGGACTAACGAAAACAAGTGAAAATGGGCAAAACGACTTTGTTTAATTTAAAAAGCACGCCAAACCCCAATTTTGAGGAGGTGAAGTGGAGAAAACCACACCGTCAAAAACGTAACCGGTGGTAGTAGTAGTAGTAGTAGCAGCAGTAGTAGTAGTAGTAGGAGGAGGAGGAGGCGCACGTCGCGTTTCCGACTGTGCATTTTTTGTATTTGGAGCTTCGAAAACGCTGTTCCCAGCCGCATTCGTGGAGGTTAGAGGTCATCAGTTGAGGTGGGCGGTAAACTAGTTGATTTTCGGAAGTCAGCGCTAAGTGCCCCTATTATGCACACACATCCCAAAAAGTAATTAAGAAACATGTCTACAGGAGAGGTCCCTCTAAGTGCACTCTATTGCTCAAAGTCCCAAATAGAAAGAAACATGGCAACAGTCCTTTTAAGTGCTACTTATGTACAGAACTCCCAAAAAGTCAGAAACATATCTATAAAAGAGATCCCGTCAAAGGCCCCGTAAGTTCCACAAAACCTACATGAGAGAAAACATTGCGCATGTCCTTTAAATAGCCTGATCCCTGGTTTAGGTAGGCCTGGCCTTGGGTTTGTTGTTATTTCATAAACATAGGGTCTAGGCCTTCCCTCACCCTAGCCCTCACTCCCAAAGAGATGCTCATGATGCCACTTCTTCTTCATATGAACTCCTCAACACCTTGGACTATCATGGCGCGTACCTTGGACTAACGGGACGACTATAAAAAATCAGAACGCCTCAAACCCTTGGACTGATGGGGTGTAGCTTGGGCTAACGGCTAATGGGAACGATACGTGGACGAAAGGGGCGTACCCTGGACTACTGGGGCAACCTCTGAAAACAGAAAGGACCTCTTGTTTTGAAGGCATCGGGAGGGAGCCATGCCGTCAACATGCGCATATCTCAAACTCTACAAGAGCTTGCGGCTGGAAGCCTTGATGTTTGAGAAACGTCGCTTGCCGGGCAAGGTGTAAGCGAAGAACGGAATGGCTTATGGCCCCTCAAACACTCATCCTTGATGACAAACAGGTGTTGGAGTAATAACTGTATACAGCTTTAAGATGTGAGGAACACCTCTCTAGCAACCTCTTGCCTCCCCCGAAGAAACTCTGACCTCTTGACAGGCTTCACGAGCAAAACCCCCTACAACAGCAGCAGCCGCACTGGCTGCAACGTGGCATGCCCAGCCTTTCAACTCCTCAAGTACGTAACCCAAAAATAATCCCCATGGCTCATGGGCACCGGGGAGTGCACTCATGGGGCCCGCTTGCAGCTACTCGTGAACCTCCAAGCACAGCAATCCCTTAAACCAAACCTTCCCAAACCCCCAAACCACAAACCCAAAGTTGCAACCAGGAAGCCCTGCCTGGAAACCAAACCGTAACCTTGCAGAGAATGAGATCCTCATAGCAGTCTCTGCACCCAATAATTTAGTTCTCTACTCCTTCCTGACCATCGATAAGTGAAGTTCTGAGGAAGAGGCCTCCGGCTCCTCAAAGCCCACGAGGCTGCGCAGCTCCTTTGTTGGAACTGAGGTCTGAAAACGTGGTGTTGGGTGAGGTTTTCCAACCCAACTCCTGAGCCCTAAACCCTGAAACCTATTGTCCTCCGTGGCATCCATCAGGGCCAGCTCATCCGGGGCGTCAGATGGGTCCATGGCCAGTCGCAATGGGGCAAGGCTCATGACTCAAACCCCTCTGCAGGAATACCATCTAGGGTGTGGCAATAGGGCTAGGTTAGCATTTACAGTATAGCGCTTGGTGTGTGGGGGGGGGCTTAGAGCGGTTCCGTCTGCAAGGCTTAGCAATCCAAAACCAAAACTGGGATGGGCTCCGGGTGTTGCACAGAAATTTGGAGAATCCCTTCAGATTTCATAAGGACTCTATTCATATGTGTATGCCTTACATTGCATGTAGGTCTTTTGACAGATCGAACTCATGCCTGCTGGAAGGTCCTGCGGCCTGCGAGCAAGCGCGCAAAAATGTGCCACGGCTGAACTGCTGGAACTTGTACAGACAGGTTAGACGGTTAGTAGATCTCAGGAATTCTACCGATAACATTTAAGCCCTAGAAGTTATAAAACGTAACTATCCTAATTGTACCCAACATCGACCTAGTTATTGAATCCCCTGACCCCTCTCCCTAGTACCTCTTTTTGGTGCTTGGAAGCCCCACACACATCGCAAGTGTCTTGTTCAAGTGGCACATAGAAATTTCATATTGAAGCTCTAAAGGGATGATGGTGTCAAGGTGGTACTTGGAAGCAAGATGGATGAACAAGATTGCGCAAAAGCGGCAGACTTGCAAAGTGAGTTGACCATGCCAGCTGAAATGCAGTCAACAATGGACAATGAAGCATGATTGGGCTCCTATGGTCTGGAGTTCCCAACGCTTGTCATACTGACCACGCAGTTTTCTGATCAAGTACTTAAACACGAACGAATTTCAAGTGAATACTCAGAAGTTCTGGATAATTACAAGAGCCAATGATACTGCAGTTCTATCCCAAGTAATACCTAAGGGCCTTGCAAGCTGTTAGTACACTTAACAGCAAGTTGTCCCATACTTCACCCCTTGCCCTCAATACAGACCACAACTGAAGCCTAATGATGGTCCACAGTTCAGAGGGCGGGTGTAATATGACCTATAGTCTAAACTCCTAGTATCCCCCTTAGTAACCTATAATACCTTCCTATATAATCCCCTATATACACCCCTAAAAGAGTTTAGACTGGCAGCCGGGGCCGCTGCTTTCGTCCCAAAGCTCTCGCAACGCTCTTGCCTACTGAGGTCTTCCCCACTCCAGGTGGGCCCACCAGGCCTCAGCATGCATCTGTAGGCGAAACGTAAGTTTTAAGGTTTTTGGATTTAGCCTTTAGGTCCGTTAGAACGGATTATGGGGGTTCCTTCCTATCTCGGCTATAAATCAGTGTATTTTGAGAGGTTCTGGCGAAGAGAACCTCAGTAAGCTGGTCTTCTAGCGGTAGCCTTTCTGGAACGACCCGCTGACATGCCTAGAAACATACTAGCACCGGACAAATGCCCATCGAAACCAAAAGCGCTGGCATCATTGCTACAACAGAAGCCCCAGATGTTCAATCACTTGGCTTCGGGTATGAACGTGTGCGCAGAAACCGCAGTCCTCCACTTGGGCTTGGGCTTAGTGTCTTGCGAGTACATCAACGCTCCGGTAGGTAAGGACTTTGGCTGTGGCACCGTCAGGTAAGGCTTCAGGCGACAAAACACCGAAACCCCCTTCTGGGGCGTCAGGGTACATAAGCGGACCCCAATTTAGAGAAATCCATTTGGGAATGGAGGCACGCAAGATCCGAGCAAAACCGTGACGCTTCTTGACACGTGTTGGTGGTCTGATGGGCTTCCCTCCTTTGTCAAAGCTTGATTCTCGCAAGCTTTGATCAGCGAACCACTGACACAAAAGAGGGTGCCCGACCCCAAATCCAAGGGATATGTCGGCGCTATAGAGGGCTTCGAGGGGGTCCCCTCCAAGGACCATACCAGGATTAAATGTTTCAAAATGCATCGTGCAGCGCACAGCTCGATGCCCTGGAGCCTGAGCTCTCTGCACATGATCTTGCCTTGGGTCGAGTCCTTGCCGCTGCGTTGCTGTTTTGGATTTGCGGCTTGTCACCTTCTCTTCTATTAACCACTAATCTTAACCAACCCCAACTTTGGGGTGAGGGCGTGCGGAGTTACCAAAGCATTGGGACACATCCACCGTCCAAGTCCGGGGGACATGGTGCAATCCACAAAAAAAATCGATTGTCCTGCCCTCTACATGGGGATTTTCATAATACGAGGCCACATGTAAACCCGAACATACAGACTCTCGAAGAGGGGTCCTTTTGGAAAAGCCCAAATGAAGCTAGTCAGACCGGAAGATTAAGATGCAGCGCAGCTCCCGGGCTTCTCTCTGAAGGTCCTTCACGATATCCAGGCTGCTGTGGCGAGGATACAGGGTGCCCTAATCCCCTTATCAGCGCTGACCCCCCTGAAGGCTCTTACATTATCAAAGCCTATACTACGCGACTTGAGATTGACTCAAAAGGTGCTCTGACATGACATTCCTTGAAAGGTGATGTGTTGCCCGACGGCAACCCAGTGTACAGCCAGCCAGCAAACAGGTGGCAATTGTGGACAACTAACTTGCTTTGATTTCATTCTTCAGCATGCATACCCTATCACACTAAACCTCTAAAGCCCTCAAATCCAGAAAGCAGAAAAGCGGTAATGCCCCATCGAGCCTCAAAGGGCAACAACCCTCCAACAGCCCAAGCGGAGCCCGGTCCTTCAGGAAGCTCACGGCGATGTGCTCTAGGATACGCTCCTTGACGTCTTCCAGGCCATAGTGATCCTGTGCGAGAGTTTCTGAGCCAAAATGGCTTAGGGTTTAGGACTCTGGAGAGGCTTGGGGATCAAAGGGAGGTTACAGGGTCTACAGGGGCCCCTACTAGGCTAGGGATCATCTTCGGATTGTTTGGAGAAAGCTCTAATCAGCTGCAAACTGCATGGATGTTTCTCACAGTTTTGGGTCTGTTTTCGGTACTACGAAGATCTTTCTCGGGCTGCATGGAAAGGCTCAAAATTGTGTAGGTGGGGTTCGGCTTGTCAAAAACAATGGGTCCTTTTTGTCTGCCCTTATGATGTGGAGAAGGTTCAATCGAGGGTTGCCATAATGCCATAAAGCATCCTTTTTGAGGGGAATTCCTGGCTAGATCAGATCCTTAGCATGAGAGCCAGGAAGCCTGTGATAGCCGTCTTGTACTGGCTAATGTCAATCATTCCAGTGCCATTGTGCCGATGAGTAAAACAGCCTACGTGCCGTATGTAGCCAAAGGACATGGGACCCTCACCCCATCCCAAACCAAGAATAAGACTCAAGAACTACCAGAAAACCTCAAAGAGACTTTCCATAGGGGGGGGGTCCTGACTGGGAGGTGAGAGGAATCTTACATCATCAGGGACAGCAGTTCGTGCAGAGACATGACTATAGAGACCAGCACCCTTGGACATATGGAAGTTTGTCAAATATAATGCCCAATGACATACGGAGATTGCAAGAGGATTATGGGATGATTGTTCGACGCACACCCTGGAAACAACTCCATGTGGACTATATGGATACCCCTCTCAAAGACTTTGACTGATGTTGAGAAATTTGATCCATCAGCCAATGCCTCATCCAGGACTGTTTCGGCGTGTTTGATGTCACGGTTCTCAGACGTGAACTGACCTTGGCAAGCAGTGCTGCAATTCAGACATGTCAGCCTTGAGTTGCACATATAGCTGCGCACTTCGCGTACCGAATTCCTATTGTGCAATCTATGTTGCGGCGCACAAGTACTCTGCCTTCCAAAGTCAAGAGCGAAGGGAACCACAAGTGACATCAGTGATTCCTGGCACGACTCCAGGCGCTAGAGACCACCAGCACGAGGTGCTGCTAAGACTTATGACTAAAACACACTCATCTTGCCACTCTCTGGTATATCGACATGTAAGGTATTTCCCACGTGCATCGTTCTGATAAATCCAAGTAGACATCTGGATATCCGAACAATCCACAGAGAATGTTTACGAGCCAGTACAAAAGTGTAAGTGTACATCACGCACTGCGCTGAAGTCTAACCCCCAAACCCTTCTGAAACCTTACAGCCTAAACGCGAAGTTTAAATCCCCAAACCCTCAACTCCAAAGCCCCACCACATCACACAACCATAACCCGACACGCGCAACTGCTAAAGACATAAACCGAACCCGACGCCCAAGTTCTCAGGTCGCAGCCCCACGGCAGACACGTGAGCCACTCCAAGTAAGTCCGACCTGAAAAAAGATCGAAGGAACAGGGTACTACTAATAATAATGAGGGGGTGGAATTGAAACTTTGGAAGCTGGGGTCCCAAAAACAGACTTCTAGCGTTCTCAAGCGTACTCTGGGCTCAGTTGGGTATGTGGCACTCTCACCCTGCAACCTCGGCCTGTACCAAAGAAGCCCCAAATGGCGACCATAACTTTAGTACAAAGTTTCTCAAAAACAGGGTACCCTCAGGGACTCCGGGCAGACGTTGAACTCCGAGGACGAGGGCTCCAATGAGTTCAACTTCGCCAGCTCGGCTTCAATTACCTGGCCAAGGTCAAGGCTTGAGGATTTAGAGTCGTAGGATATGTAGGGTTAAAGAAAGTTCTAGAAGTATACATAGGGACACAAACTATGGAGTTTTTGTTTTTCTGGGCTTTGGTTTCAGGATGCGCTTGTTAGAACTCCATCGGCTCTTTTGCGCCCAGTAATCCTGCTCTGGAGCCCGTGGGCCCTGAAATCGGTAGGTGCCAAAAACATAAGCCCGATCCACAGTCACAGGAACAATGCTGCCCCTGCTCCATGGCCCAAAGTCGCGTCCGCCCGCACCACTTTCACCACATTGCTTCTGCCTCCCTCCTTGGCTTTGCGTCTTGTTGATTTTGTGCGTCCACTTCACAGTCTCGTCCTCTTCGGCCAACCGCAACGCATACCATCACGCAAGGTTGCGGGTTTGAGGTTTAGGGTCTTGAGGGTCTAAAGTGAAGGAATTTAGTGTTTGGGGCTTGGCTTGAGGTTTGGGGTGGAGTGTATGGGCTTCAGAGCTGTGGGAGTGTTGGACTCGAGCCTTCGGGTTGGGATTTTGCATAGGGGGGTCTTAGGGTTCAGTCTTTGGCGTGCAGGGGTTTAGGGCTTTGGGTTTTAGGGTTCGGGATCTTAGAATTACTGGATTAGGGCTTCAGGCTTAGGAGTGAGGGTTTGGGGTTTGGGTTTATGAGTTTAGGATTTGGGATTCAGTGTTTGGGGATTGAGGTTTGGGGCTTGGCAGGGTGGCAACGACTGGAAGAAAACGACTCAGAATAGTGAAGCGACGGAGCTGCTCGTGTTAATGGCCGCAGCAGGGCTTCTTGAATGCTGAGGCTAACAAGTGATAGTTCTTCATTACCATTCTGCAACTTTCGGCACAGTAAGGGAAGAACAAGAAGAAGCATGAACGATCATCAAATACCATGCTTTGCGTGAAGCTCTGCCGGATCTAGTGAATCTAGCACCGAGTTAGCGATGCCTTCTCCACATCTTCTGGCACCTCCTCGCAGCGTGGGGCTTCAGGGCTGGGGGCTTGGGGGAAGTTGCCGCACACCTTGCTCAAAGACATGTGGACCCTGGTCCCTCATTTTGAGGCTACTCTGTCAATCTTAACACAGAAGCTTTTGACAAAGGAGCCAGCGTCTAGAAAAATCCCAGAGACACTGGAAAGCGTCTGCATTTGCTACAGATGCTCCTTGGACTGGATGGCTTCCCGGAATTGAGTGGTGAGCGTCTGCTTTTCATCCTGTCAACCAGCAAGCTTAAGCTCTGGGCCATCGGATGCCCAAATTGCTAGGCATGACGTACAGGCATCCGCCTGATGTTGCGGAGCTGGGGTGCAGCAGGCAGTCCGGAAAATTCTGAAAATTGAAGAGAGCAGATAGCAGTCGCAAAGACGGATGCCAGTAAGTCAGAAAGGAATCTGAACCAGGGCCCAGAGGCAACGCGCCTTCTCAATTCCGAGCTCCTTCTGGATCTGACGCATCTGCTCCTTGGAAGGCAACGAACATTTGGCCGTCTGTTGTAGGGATTGCGTCTTTGGAGATGCTGAGATCGGATGATGGGAGACTTGGGAGGCTTCTCTCGGTTGTCTTGCTATGCTGGGCGAGCGGTGAACGGCAGCAGATCAGTAGAGAAAATTGCGATCTCTGAGCAAATCGTAGCTGAGGTTTTGAGAGATCTAGGCTTGAAGGACATGCTGCTGCGTTGGGGAGTGTTAAGCCCTAGGGGCATCTTGAAAGTTCCTTGCATGGCAATTTGCACATTGGTTTATCTCCAGGGCTCAAGTTGCTTCGTACAAAGCCCCCATGCGCGAACGCGCACTTTCAGAAGGTTGCGAGCTGGATATTGCTTGGGATCTCAGGTGGGATGCTGGTAAGATTGGTCGTGTGACCCTCAGCACCTGACCTAACTTGGTAGATGACTTCAGTCTGGTTTGCCGTCTCCAGCCACACGTTTCCCCGGCAAAGTTCTAGGCTTCGTACCCACAGGATCTTGGTCTTCTGCTCCTTTGCAACCTTCTCCTCCACTTTGCCTGGCTGTCGCCAAGAACGTCTGGAAGACCGAAGGATTTGCATAACCCGACACAGACCAACTACCCACCTAAACTACTCCACTACTCCCCACTTGGGCCTTACAATCTTACGGCACCAACATGCTCCAGTCGAAATGCCAAACATGAATTCACCCGATCTGTCGATTTCCCTCCGCTGACGACATATATTCTGTGCTTGTCTATCACCGTGGGTGCTTCAAGGCCTGCGACTTCACGGGAAGGATTGAGATACTTGCCACTTGCACTTGAACTTTTAAAGGAACACTGCGCACTTTTTCGAAAGCCATGAGAGCGAACGTAACAGATTATCAGCCCAGAGACCTAGTGAAGATGACAAATCCTATGGATGAAGCCTGGCTCATATTTACTTTTTTAACTGTAACGAAGGAATATCTTCAAAAGGAGTATTGAAAGCCACGAAGTGGTAAAGGCTACAGGGCATAGCCGCCGTTGCCATCGCTTGAATGAACGCTAGATTTGACTAGGATCCTAATCCTTTTTTAAAGGAATTCCATGTATTCTCCATTTTCATTCGTTCTGGGGCTCTCAACTGCTGTAAACCCAAACCCGAAACCGCCACACCTACACCCCGCACCCTAAACCCCGAAGCCGCAAAGCCCTGACCCTTAGCCCTATCCGGGGCATGGGCTCTTGACCTCTGACTGGAGCTTTGCAGTGCTAAGGTCCGCCTCTAAGATACTCTTCACCTGAGGAGTTACGGAGGGTTTTTACTTGGAGTCTTGGGGGGACTACATACGTGGGTTACATGTCGGGATAACTTGGATTTTAGACTCACGAAGTCCCTCTGACTCTCCCAAATACGATATTTACGGTTTGGGCATTTGGGCGGAGGGTGTTCGGATTGACGGCCTCTGGGAGGTTTTGGGACTCCGCGCCTGGAGAAACTACTGGGTTGCCTGTCAACTTCGCCTTAGCCAAATAAGGAAGCCAAGTCATGGTGACTTACTGGGAGTTCCTCGACAGCAACACAGATTTTAGATGGTTCCGGTAAAAGGGGATTTAGGTGCTTTCAGGTTTACGGACTCACCACCTTGTGCAGGTCTCGTAGTAATTCGACACAAAGGACTCATGTCATGGACTTAACAGTACAAGAAGAAGGTCTCAACTCAATTTAATGTTCAATGTATACCATGCCACAATAACCGTACTCATTGTTCTACAAGTAGGACTGCAAACAAGGACCCGCGCCCAGAAGAGTGTCAATATTATCTAGAAACTTGAAGCCCTAATCCCTAGCTCTATAGACCGTCATGTAACCACTGAAGCCAAAAAAAAGGATCCCTGAAATGAAAGACAACCTACATCCAGCAACTGAACCCAACGCAGACCCCTTTCAAATGGACATTGTCTTTGCAGCCCTCGTTTGGGGTTCCACATGAGTCTGGGGAGGGCAAACCCTGCGAGCATTCTGCTTCTCATAGGGCATCTGCTGCCGTGGACTGCCACCGGTAGGAGACCACTGTGCCATCGTTCTACCCTGTAATACTGGCGAAGCTTTCACTACGCTCCCACTACCTATCTAAGAACTCTTAAGCCCTTGATTGGGCCTTCTCAATCTTGATCTTTGCATCTTGCTCCTCGAGGACGTCCTGTCCAGCGTTACAAGCAATGACCTTTCCAGGACTGGAGTCCAAACGGACAGGGGCTGACACAAGATATTTTGTGTTCAGACTCTCCCCGCCTGAAGTTCCAGAGGCAAGGTGCCCTGGACATATTCACGCCATCCAGAGTACTCAGGCATGCCTAAAAGGGCGATCTCCAACAGCTTTTCCCTCCAGACGAGGAGTTTGGCAGGACGCCACGCGAGTTTGGCAGGACGCCACGCCGTTTTCAGGAAGTCGCAGGCAGGCAGTTTCTGAGCTATCTCTACATTTGAAAGGAATATGAGGGAACCAACCTCAGCATTCATCTCTGTAGGGGAACTAGGTCACGCGCGCGCAGCAGGCCTTGTTGAGTTAGACAGCTGAAACATGCCTGAAACTGAGGCTGTCAGACACTTTGAGCGAAGATTGAAGTCGTCTGAAACCATGGAAACTATCTCATGTTCATACTATCTCCTAGGCTTCGTGATACAAGAGCAGCTTGCATTGCAGATTGCTATCGTTTGGGCATGCATGCTCAGGTGACCGTTCACAATTGACTCTAGTGTTACCACGATGCGGGCATTCTTTGGGCATGAGTTGGAAACCGAATGCACTCATGAGTGGACGTGATGATGGTCTGCGCATGGCTTCGTTGGAGACCAGATGCACTCGTAGGTGGACATTATATGCTTGTTGCATGGATGCGGTGGAAACCGGATGCACTCATAAGTGGATGTTGTGATGTTTTGGGCATGGATGCACTGCGGATGCACTCGCAAAGGAACGTCACTATGCTTTGGGCATAGATGCACTGGAACCAGATGAGTCTAGACGTACGTTGATGATTATAAAGCTGAACGGAGGAAAGGCAACGAAAGGCACCGTATTCCCAGGCATAGTTAGGAGGACCACACTCAGAAGTAAGACTCAGGGACTTAAACAGTATCCCCACCAAGTAAACCGCATTCTCTGCGGCCTGGAGGGTTTTTCGGTCCGCCAAGGAGATTCCGGCCTGGATCGAGGATAGGTTTTGAAAGTCGGTTTGGAGGGCTTGGGACTGAGAGCTTAGGATGCGGTTTGAATACCGAGGACTGGGCCGGGTTTGATCTTCAGAATGAAGGATGATTTAGGATGTCCAGGGTTTAGATGTGAGCGCCCTTCGCCCTAGGAACCTTAGCGGCTTACGGGGCTATGGGATTCCGAGGGGGTCTGTGTGTCTCCCTTCAAGATCAAGTGGGGCAATGTGCAAAACTTGCAGATGAGGAACACATGGGGAGTAGGTGCGATGAAAATGGCACACAGCCTGCTAGAACAAACTGGGGACAGAACGAACTAGCGGCGCGCCTTACCTTGAATCCCACAACCCAGGACCAGGGCGACATCCTGCTCTTGTTGTATTGCCAGGCAAGTCCGAGGCGGAGGATGGATTTAGGGCCCTGCAGCACAAAGTCACTATGTCATTACACACATCCTTGAGACAGCTAGGCGACGTCGACCATAACCGCCAGCACGGCCTGAAAGCACAGTATGCAGCATGCAACATACACATTTTTCGTCGGAATGGTTACCACTTCATGGTCCTCAGCTAGGCCCAAGCTGCTGTGGAGGGAAGCCCAGCATCTTCAAGGCTGCTGGGGTCAGGGATGCTGCGTTCATGCGGGAGTTCCTGGCTGTGAAGGCAGCACATGCCCGCTGCAGAGTCTCCGGACCTTGAAGGGCCGCAGCATTGGAAATCTCTGAGATCGACTCTGCAGTAATCTGGTCGCGTAATGTTTCTGACAAGACCTGCACGACGCTCTGCACATCCCAGCCATGGGCCAAGTTCAAAGCATCCAAGACGATCTTGTAGTCCGAATCCTGGTGGACGGAGCCAGTGTAAAGTATGTCCAGAAAGAGCCTCACAGCAGCTTTTGAGGACTCCACTTCAATGCGCTTGTCGGCTCTGCGTCATTCAGGTCAATGCGCGAATAATCATCGCGATAGACATCCCTGATTCTTGTGAGTAGAGCAACTGCCATCGAGATGGCGGAATGTCCCCCGTATTCCACCTGTATCTCCACACCATAATCGTCTGGAAATTGAAAGCTTCCACCGCAAGCTGCGGGCGCCGGACGCTGAGGATCCACCTCAAAACTCAACATCCATGAAAGGATCTTCTGATGTGTTTCGTATGATCCCACGCTCTTTTCAAAGAAGGGCGCCAAAACAGCAATGTGCAGCAGAGGAGGCTGGCCTTTGTTGTACGACGACTCTTTGCAAATAATCCAATGCCTGCCTCAAGTCTTCTGGTGGCCACCATTGGTCGCATTGCTCCAAGGCATCTTCGACTTGCGCGAGCAGCTCGACGCCCAGTGAAATGGCTGAGTGGCTTCCGTACTTGGCCCCTGCGAACAAGGTCCAAGGAGGAACTCGAATTGTGCCATCACAGTCAGCAGGCGCTGGGCGTTGCGGATCTGCTCCACAGCTCAGCATCCACTGAATAATTTTCACATGTTCCTCACAAGTCCCGATCTCACCTTGTGGATTCGCGCGAAAGAATGGAGCTGCAGTGGCCACATGAAGCAGAGGAGGTTCTCGCGGATTGTAGCTCTGAGCCCAATCATAATTTGCCGGGACCAACTTCTTCAATCTTTCCAGGTCGCCACGTTCCACGCAAGTGCGAAGCACCCGAGTGATGTGTTTCTTGTTCTGCTTCTCTGGGTCGGCTGCCTGCCGGTCCTCTTCCTCCCGTTTCCACCAACTCATCCAGGCCAACATATCCACAATGCTTTGGGCTGCCTGTTGCTACGTTCTTAAGCCAAAAGCTCGACTCATTTCAGGGCTCCAATGCCTCTGATCGCGCTTTTATTCCTTATGTCTTGAGTAGTTCATACCTAGAGAGCAAGGCACAAAACAAATCATTGCTCATGCATCCCATTTTGGGAAGGCGCTGAATAGCATGATTCAGATGTGGATACGACCCGAGATGCTCTGCGCAGAGTTGTAAGTACGAGTATGTACTGTTGGATAAGCTGATTTGGCCAGCATCACCTCTATCGCAGTAAGGTGCAATAAGGAACTCGTCAGAAAATGGGAATCTCTTGGTACTGCTTTTCAGACTTTTTACTTTTGAAAAGCCCTATGGTATTGCTCCATATACAGGGCACCAGAACCCTGAACTCTACACTCTGCCGGGCCGTGGACTGCCAGGTCAGCCACCTTCACCTGGCCACCGAGCGCTACGTCCAGGCAGGGTCATAACGTCTTGGATTTCGGTTCGCTCCGAAGCTGAAAGCTTGGGGTTTAGGCTCAATGAAGAAGGGTCAAGGCCTCCGGCTTTGTGTTCAAGATTTGCTGGCGCCAGCCGAGGCGCTTTCCCTTTGTGCACAGACGACGCATCACACCCGCGCTGGCGTTCCACCCAAATCAGAACCAAGGAAACTGTTTTTCTTAGCTTGACTTGGTGTTGGAGCTTGCCGCTCAGGCTGTATGAGGCCTTTCAAGATGCATGTTCTAAGAAGCCTTGAGTTCTACAACGGCCATAAATTATATGGATCCGATGTTGGGTTCAGAATGTCTGCAAGTCTAGAAAAGGGCATAGGAAACATGTCAAACGGCGTCCTTTACAGATACACAATCAGAAAGGCAGGGATTTGGTTTGTGAGCGGCTTGTGAAAAGAGCCGTGGTCTTCGGGCAGCCCGAGAAGCTCGCAAACCAAAATTCGTGAAAATATTCCATCTGGTCTGGAAGCGGCTGGAAAATGTCTAAATGCCAAATCCTGAAATTAAAATCCTGCATCCTCAACCCTTAACTGGCCAGAATTCCACTGCCAGCAGGCTTCGGTTTGAAGCGAAAGGTTTCCGGTTGAGGGTTTGGGTTTTAAAAAAATCAAGGCGTAGGGCTCTGGGTCTAGGCTTCCGGTTTCAGGCTTAAGGTTCAAGAGGGTCTGCTAAAAGCATGGGCTCTTTTTTTGTCTTACTGGCTGTGACTGTAGGTAGGGGGAATAATCATTTTTGGGGCACAGGGTTACATGATTAGGGGAGGCGATTCTCATGCTCATGACTAATGACTACTACCAGGTGCACGTCGAAAAAACCAGAGCCGGCTTCACTGGGTCGTTCATGTCGAAATGCTGGATGACCTGAAGGCTCCACAAGGCAAACATGAACGTCCCTACCCCTGGACTCCACTCTGTGCTCTAAACACCGATCATGAAACAGCAAAACAATTCCACAATTTACCTTTCTCGTACAAGGAGAACCTGACTAAACACTGTAATCCTTGTATTCATGAGGCCAATGGGCCACGTCTCACCCTTTCCTTGCCTGATCATGCTGCTCCCGGTGCAACGGCGATGCTACGAGGAGCTTCTTCAACAGCTGGATCTGACATCATGGGCATGTCGAGGGATGCGGGAAACGACTACATCTCCACAGGGGCTATGGAGGCCTGACTAGAATTAACGATCCCTCACGTAACTTCTCACAAAAAGACGCATATGATGGAAAGATGGGATCTAAATTCATCTCTCATTACAACGAGAAGTCTAGGAGTCTGCTCTCCCGCACATTCCTGCATTAAGGGCTGCAGCTGCAAAGAGGTAGAACAGTCTTGTAGTGATCGGCAAGCGTAGACCTCCTACCGTGGAGGGATGCAAACTTGAACCTCCCTACGTGCCTTGTACCCCGGAATTACATTCAAAGGGCCGTTTCGCGTTCAGCCTAATTTTGGGAGACCCCAATTTTGTGACACAGCTGCGACACAGCTTGCTGATTTGCATTAGCCATACAAGGCAGAAGTTTCCCTCTATAATCCTTTGTCTAGGGACTCCCAAACAGAGAATCCTACCTTATGCAAACCCCCAGCTTCAAGCATCCGGAACTCAAGGGATCGTCGGTCCGAGATTAAGGTTCGGGAGTATTGTCAGAACCTAAGTTAAGAAAGCCTACGAAAAAGCAAGACGGCATCGCGCAAGATCAGAAGGCCTACCCACCCTGCTTCCACCCTCCCTCCAAACCTTCGCACGCACACCTTGAAACTGTGAAACCTAATCCCCACATCCACTCAAAGCAATCCGGAACCGAAGGCACCAGGTCAACCAGCATGTTGTCTTTCACCTGTTTGTCCTCAAAGTCCTGCAGACTCACTTTGAACACAAAGGGCCACAGGTCTGAAAAAGGAAAGGGAATAGTGAGAAAAGCAATATTCACAAGACAAATACCTAGTCGGCAACTAAGCTATTCCGTGGCATGCCTGGTTGCCTTGAAGCTGACTTGTAGGGGTTCTTGCTTCCAGAAAAGAAAGCGACTCCATACCACCACCAAAACTCCAGCTCCCCATGAGCAAGGTTTCAACCCAAGGCTTCTCTGCAATCTTGCTCCTGGAGTGCAGGGAGGGCTTCGATGTGAACTGCCGGTAGGGCAACATGTGGCGACGGCCTGAGGTTTGAGACTCCGAGGCAAGGAGTGAGGGGGGGGAAAGTCGGCACATGGCTCTATGCTTATGTGCTCTTTTCATGATTTTTGCTGTGTCCAGACTACGATCATCACGGCCACCATTGTTGTTTTTGCTGCTTACATAGGTGCCTGTACTTTCAGATGTCGTTGTGTTTTTGCCAGTGCCGCCCGTAAAACCTATAGCCAAAAGTGCTTTGTATAGGTCGTGAACAAAAGATCACAACAGGTGACTCTTGTTGTTGGGGTGGTGCCAGCTTCTCCTGGGACAACTAGACCGAATCATGCCACGACTTGACGAGCTGATCATGTCACGGACTTCTTTCGACTCGCGAGACGGCTCCCCCTGCAGTTCTGGTTGTCAATCGCAGCGTCCCCGTGTTGGAGATTATCTCCACTACCTTAGCAAAGCATAGCAAGAGACACATGACTCGACTATGAAGCATACTTCAGCGGCCAGTGATGATGGCTCAAACCTAGCCGTGGCATCCATTCCTCCGGAGATCTTGCCAACACAGTTTCTTTGACACAAACACCTATTGAAGCTGGTAGCCAAACCTCACTCAAACATAAAATACGTAAATCCAGCGGGGACTTTTACGTTGTTGCAGAAGCCAGACCAAACTTAGGCCTAGAACGCATCAGCTTCTGGGAGATTAGTGGGGGTACGAGATTGGACGAGAACCTATAGAGGTTGCAGCTCCATGCAATCTCGTAAGTGAGGAGATACGGATACAAAACAAGATGTTGCAGGGAAGAAAGCACTGACGGCAAGGTCTCTCATGTATAGACTAGTGCGACTATTGCGGGACTTCGGGCTTCCGCAGGCCACGTAGAGGCGCCCCCCTGCAAGCCTTCTTTCCCATAGAATCTTGCGACCATGCCCAGATCCGAGACGCCCGAACTTGGATCTCCTGCCCACGAACCACCTGTCAGACACCAAAGGCAACTGAAAATAGGAATTTGTCTGCAAAGCACCTTCCAGAATGTGACAACAGCAAGGTCAGACATGGAAAAAGGACGGAATCTCCCTTCCCATTTCGGGGATCCGGGGCACCTTGTTTAGAAGCATGCTTGGCCTCGTCCGGCTGTGGCAGCTGCGACTTGTGCAGCATGCCCTGGACGAGTCCTGCTTCGAGGCAGTTTGTGGAGGTGAGGGCTCGTTACACCCCTTCCACCCCTTCTAACTGATAGTGCTCATACCGTTCCAAAGAGATTATACCCTGAGACCCCTTTGTTTGTTGTTGATTAGTGGGTACTTGTGCTCCTGGAGTCTGGCGCTATCAGCCTGTCGTCAACAGATGGTCAAGCACGGCCGCTGCAGCCAAGACACGGCTAGGGCACCTGGGCTTAAGATGTCCGAAACCCTTACCCGGAACCTACCTGTTGCACTCGGTCTCGTGCCTCCTCCGTCAGGGACCTCCACATCGACGAAGACGGACCAGTAGGAAGTGAAGCGTACAGTGGCTGTAAACCATTCCGATGTCCTGACGAGTCACTTGGAAGCATACATTGTCTCTGTCCGGAGTCTTGGCCATCCTATCTCTGAGAACCTCGCACTTGAAAAGCCTTAGCATCACGCTAATGGTTTGAACAATGCCTTGGCTGCTTTCCTTTCGGTATGATGCCCCTGCAACCCTGTACTTCTCGTCATCCAGACTTCTTCTGACATGGTGCTCTGTGGAGGTGTTCTTCGCGATATTCGCACTACCATTTTGGAATGTGTGATTTGCACCAGGCACGCTGAAACTACCACTCCTGCGCTGACTTTCCTGCAGGCTTCTATAGGACTCACCCAGGACACTGCCTTGCCTCACGCGCTGAAACGCCAGGAGGGGGTCCTGCAGCATGACAAGACTCGGCTCTGCACCAAAAAGCAACTGGCAGTACTCCAAACTCAGGATCCCCTTCAGCAGCCCTCGTGATGTTGGATTACTTCGGGTTTGCAAATAGCATACGAGGCCTAAATTTTAAGAAATGCCCACGTGAATCTCACAGCCAGGTTGCTGAATCCCTAAACCCTGATCCCTGAAGCGTGAATCCTAAACCCCATTCGTCATCCTTCAGCTTCGAGACCGGGTATTCAATCATGGAAAGGCCGACTTTGCCGTCTGGCGCGATGCGATACACCTCAGCTCAGCTAGGGTGCCAGGGCTTTGGATGACGGCGCATATCAAGCCTCATGCTCAAGAGCAACAGGCACTTGCTTATGCATTCACAAGCCAAATATCGATATGTGTACTCGCTCGTGTAAACGCGCAAAGGAACGAGGTGAGCTGACAATCCTGCATCTAACATTTGCTTTGTTTTGTTGCCTCGAACACCCTACACACAATGATCTGTCAGCCAAGCTTCCCACACATCCACCTCCTGCAGGGCAAGACGTTATCCTCTCATCCGCGGACCGGCCCTCACCAACCCCTAGGTTTGAGTCCCCAAAGCCCGAATAGGCGGCAGCTTCGCGTCCTGTCCCACGGAAACTACCTCGCTGGCATCGTTGAGGAAGCCTCAGCGAGAGGTGTCTCTTGGTGCTTTATCAAATTCACCATTTTCTTTATAGGGCACTCCTAAAGCAAAAGAAAAGATATTCTGATACTTACTCTAGTGCTTGGCTAGAACAACTGTCTTCTGGCATGGCAATCAAGCAGCAGACTACATAGTATCCTCATTTTTCCCCGACAAGGACAGACATGTCGCCCAACTGTCCACACACACCCAAAAAAGTGCTATAAGCCATGCATACTTCCCATCATATTCGGAGCAAAATCCATGACATGATCAAGTGACGTTCAGCCATTCGCGAAATTCGCATCAAACAAGTTGACTCGAGGCCTGGCGGGGGAAGTTTGATGTGCAAGGTTGAGGTGTACAGAGTCTTGGGCTTGGCTATAGGTTTAGTGTATTTGGGGCTCTAGGCACGATCCGCAGAGGCAAGCCTGACATGGAGACCTCTCATACGTCGAGTGCTTACTGTAGAGGCCGAGAGAATTAAACCTGAATTTCGGGATGTTCCTGCAAGGAAACATGGGAAGATTGTTGTCAATATTTACTTTCGGGTTTATGGTCCAGGTTGGATTTGAGATTAAGCGCTTTTGGTGATGTGCGACTGCTGGCCGGCAGGTTGAAGTGCACCTTGGCACTGGGAGCTTTTGATCAAGAAGTGTTGGACAGACAGATCGCGTCCTCTTGGAATCGCCAAATCTTAAAGGCACGAACCCTGCTTAGACCCTAGCCTGACTCAACCGCCACCCTTCACCCTGAAGTTCAGGGCTCAAGCCACTCTGACTTCCATGCACTCGCCGAGCCTCTAAACCGCAGAAACCCCTAGACCCCCCAAACACAAAGAAAGACCCCAAGAATCCGGCCCCTGGCCTATGTCAACGAAAGCTCCCCACCTTGATAGCCGGCGCACCGACCTCAGCTGTGGCGGAGGAAAGCAGAGCTTAGGGTTTAACTTATTGGGTTCCGGTAAGAAACATTGCAAGAACTTTGGCTGAGGATCTCACATAAAGGTGCTCTGAAACTTGACGAGGTCATAAAAGTTCCGGAGTCTGGCTTCGGGCCTAAATAATGAAACTAAGGTAAGTATTCACGGCGTAAGCTTTACAACACATGTGGGGCATACTACGTGTACACAAGGACCTACTAGTTGCTATTCGGAGCCGACCGCTTGCATCTACAACTGCTGCTGCCTGGGAATAAAAAAAGTGTGAGCCCATGTATGGGAACTATAAAGCATGTTGTCCAAAGTACACGGAAAAAATTGCGGAGATCTGCTTTCGTCAAGAGTCTGCAAGACAGGGATCGGGGATGGTCTAAAACAGCGAAAGCCCTGCATTCAAAAATGTGAACCTACAATGGTCTGTAGCAACAAACAAGCGGCCCGTGGATCTTTTGGCCCACGCGGAGGCTCTCCAAAGATACCTCGGTGGAGCTGGGAAACGTTGAAGTATTGGGTTCATGCAAGATATCCCCCAAACCTTGAAACCTGAAACCTAAACCCTTGAGCGTGTTAACCCTTTCACCTAAGCGTCCTCCTAGCTCAGTTGTCAATGAAGCTGACATTCGAATTGAAACCTGTTACGTGCATGGCGCGGAGTTCAGGGTGTTGTTAGTCTGGTTCCTGTCCTTCCTTCTTGCATTGCTGGGAGCACGCAATGCCATCTGGCTTGTCCTACGAGGCGTAGGGACAGTACCGCAAGGCCCTCCACGACTTTACGCATCGTCGCGGAAAACAAGGCAGGGCGTGTGCAGGATGGTTGTCAACTTACATGGCTATATCTCGAATCGAGCTTCTCCTCATAAACCCAAGAAGACTCAAACCTACTGTATGAAGTTTCGAGAAGCACCTCGCATCCAGTGTGATAGTCAGAATTGTCCTTGCATAAACCTTGATTGCAAGCCCACCGAATATTTTTATGTTATCCCTGTATAGTTGGCATGTAGTCCTTGATAAGCTTTGGATTTAATGCTCGCATGCTGCTCTCAAATTGCCAAAAAGCTCCATAGCTTCAGGAGCCCCATCTACCTAACCATCTTAACCTCACACCGCCTTACATACTTATCATCGTTACGATGCAGTGATATGACCCTCTAAGCAGAAAGACGGAGACCCATAATTGTCAGGAGCTCTCCCAAAGCCGAGAAACTCCAACACCAAGACGAGGCAACGCATAACTCCCTACTCCTCAAAGCCTTGAGCCTGAACCAGGGTCATAGGTGCGACATGACCCCTGTTGCCTATCACGCCCAGCAAAAGCACTCATCTGGGAGTTTCTCAAGACTAGGGTCCACTTACACATGCTGAAATATTACACAAACCCCAAACGAGCGCATCATGCAAAAAGAGACTCCTTTGCAGCCGCGTTTACCTCACCCGGCTTCAACACCTTCGCATCCACCGCCTCACTCTCCAAAGCTTTGGCGAGTGGTGGCGACGCATCAGCTGCCTGCCGTGCAGAGGACAATGACCACCGTCATCACTAGCGGCAGCATCAGAATGATAGTAGCAGTAGTATGGGTAACAGAAGGGCTGGCAGCAGCAGCAGCAGAATCAGCGGGCACAGCCCTCCATGTCGTCAGGGTCGCAGTCGTAATTGTCTTCGTCATATTTCGTCATCATCTGCTACGATTGGTGGTGGTACTGGTGGTACTGGTGGTGGTGGTGGTGGTGGTGGTGGTGGTGGTGGTGGTGGTGGTGGTGGCGGCGGCGGCGGTGGCGGCGGCGGTGGTGGTGGTGGTCATCATGAATACCTAAAACCTAAAGCCCTGAAATCCTGATTCCCGGGAGGCCTCCAGTCGCGCGGCGAGCACCGCCTTGCGCCCCGAGACCGGCAAACCACGCTCGCGGAGCGCCGCTTTGAGGTGGGCCACCTGAACATGCTGGGCTTTGCAGGGTGCAGGGTTTTAGGATTACATGTTTGGAGATTTGGGTTTAGCGTTTAGTTTTAAGGATTCGGGCTTTGGAGTTTGGAGATGATTTGGAGATTTGGACAGCGTTTGAAATTTGGTTTAGGCCGAGGGTTGTGGCTGGGACACGTCACCTCTGTAGCTCCCCCGGCTGGCGCAGGATTCCGATGAGCGACTGAGGGGTAGCAGGCTTAGGCAAATGGGTCTAGGAGGCGGGGGTAGGGAAACATTGAAGTTGAGAGACTAGGCTTGAGGGTTGCTTAGATTCTGCTCATAGTGCCGGGCTCATCCAATGATCACATGCAAGCAGCATTGCCTCAGGTAATCATAGTTACAGTTCCTTGGCTGCCTAGTGTGCATGTTCCACTTGATGTCGTCAAACAGCAACATCTTGCTGTTTGGGATTGTATCTTTAGCACCGTCTCTTCGAAGAACATGCAAGCGAATGGACGCCTCGGATCTAGAGCCAGCTTGGGCTTCAGCAGGCAAGCAAGTACTAAGAATTGACCAGAAGGGTCCCTTGATTCTCACATCCTGAGTCCACTTGAGCCACCCGCTGGCCATCGAGCTGTGCTGCTGCTGAGGCTTGTTTGGACTTCCACAACCCACAGCTTTTGAAGAAGACCTCCTACAATGATCAATTGGTGCTGCGACTTGAAGCTCCTATGCATCAACAGCTGTACACTGGAAACGTTGCTGCCTTCATCTGCAAGTATTGTGACGCAGCAGGTCCTGGGTTTTGCAGATCTGCATCGAGAACAGGCGACTGCAATGGCTACTGTTGCGATTGCTTATGCCACTGCTGCTACTGCTACGGCTTTCGCTGACACTGCCCTAACAAGGCCCTGACACCGGAGCAGTCACCAGAAGGAGAATTCGCAGCACTACGTTCACGAGCATCTGTACCAAGACCGAGGCATCTCTGACTGAAGTTCAACATCAGATTGTACGCCATGGACCGTGCAAGTCTATGCTGGCTCCCGAGATGCTCATCAAAACCGGTTCGCGCATCATCTGCCACAAAATTCTATGTGTAAAGCCCGTTGACCCTCCGTATGCGTATGGGATCCCGAGATATCCCGAGGAACCTTCCACATAGCGGTTTCCAAGAGCAGGAGGGCCTTAGGGAATAATCGAAGGGATCCTTATCGGGGATTAACTAAGGACAATCCGCCGACCTTGGGTGGCGTGTTGCATGGTTGCCGAAGGCGGAGAGGGTGAAAACCCTCTTCCTAGGCGGGGTATCCCGGCTTCGTTTCCCTC
>CAJNIZ010002604.1:6056-22153 GCA_905231905.1 Symbiodinium pilosum
CCCCAAACCCCAAACCCTAAAATCGAAAATCATCAAAAGCACAACATCCATACTGTTAGGGGAGGAAATCTTGCACAACCTAGAGCCCCTGAACTACTGAATTTGCCCGGACTTCAGAGATTTGACATGGTGCAAAATTTCCCCATTATTCATGGGATGTTCCAAGGTGGTTAAGCTGCCGGCTTACATGGACATGATGAAGACATGGCCCGAGGTCAGGGGTTTAGGGTTCTCAGGGTTTAGGGCCGAGGCCCGAGAATTTTGGGTTTGCACATTTGCTTGAAGGTTTGTTGTTTAGGGTTTAAGGTCTTGCTAGAGCGTTTAGGGCTGCAGCTTTCGGGGCATGGCGCGAAGGTCATGCTGAAGCTCAGCCTCTTTATGACGGGCATGCCGGAGACAGAGACGTCCACAGTCCTGAATGCTTACAGGGGCAACCAGTCAGTAGGCGCAGGAGGAGAGACTGCTAGCACAACCCCGCCCTAGCACCTCTCCCTCGCTTGCACGGATTATGCGAAAGTCTTGCGGTGCTTAAGAGTACCTTCCTGTGGCTGGGTGCTTGATTTCAGCAGTGGCCAAAAGTGCTACGAGGGAAACAAGCGAGCCACGACCGAAGAACAATGGGTAGGGTTTAACGGAAAGGGTTTATAGTTGGGGGTTGGGGGGTTTCAGATTGCGGCGCTGTACGCAAATTTGCTGTTGCTACTTAATTGAATTAGTGTTGCATGCAGTTTTGGTTCCTTTGTGGCCCAACCTCAATATCTACTTCTTGGCGGTTCGTAGGAATGGGGCAATGGATCACTGTAGTAGTCCCTATCCCTTAAGCCCTTACTAATCTTTCCATTCCATTTCTTATTCCCAAGCAGCCACCGGTAAGTTGAGGTTCAGCGGTGCAGGTTACTCGGAGTCTTTATTTGGCTCTTATGATCTACTTATCACCCCCCATAGCTGGCCTTGTATAGGTTATCCCAATTACAAGTGAAAGCCCCACTGATGGTCCAGTTATGCTACCCCCCCAAATATTAGGCGCCGCAACATATTCTATGACCAGAACTGGCCCACAATTTTACCCGCCTGGCTTTTGATATTGTGCCCTGTGAGTTTGAATCCTCAACTGCCACCTCCCATGTTGCCAAGGTCCTGAACAAACTGAACAGACGGAGTAATCAGTATACTGCAGTCATGGCAAGAAGAACTCCTGGAAGTAAAGCTCTGGGTTTGCTGCACGTTTCAAACTGACCAGGCCGTATACCCTGGCCTAGTTGCAAGCAGTCCTGATGGAGAGTTTAGGGTTTGGTTTATGTATTTATGCGTCGGGGTCCCGCTACAGAGGGCTGTTTGGGTTGTTTCCGAGAATGGGGTCCTTTGGTCCCTATCGCATTCCTCCCAAATCTGGAACGATTTTTGCAGCGACCCTGCAAAGAAGGCCTCCGCCTCTAAGAAAAAGCAACATCGGGATGCAAGGGATGGTAGTACTAAACCCTAAAACCCTAAACCTGGGGTCATACCCCGTTACAGTAACTGTTACCACAATGGGTTATAGGAGTTATAAGAACCCCCTTAATAAGGCCCCTTTAAGGAAAGTTGCTGGGAGGGGGAATGACCCAACCTAAAGCCTAAACCTTAAACTCAAAACCAATGCTGCCGGGGTCTTGTTGTTGACGCAAGCAGAGATCCAGCAGAAGGGAGACCAACAACTAAGGTCCTCCCGTAAACTCGAAACCTTAAAGCCTAAACCCTGAACCCTACACGCAAAGCCTCGCTGGGCCCTTCTTAAGGCTTTCTGAGGTCCCCCACGGTCTCCTGAAACGAAGTTCCTCAAGGTCAGGGTTAAGGGTTCAGGGTTTATGGCTTTCAAGCCATAGATAATTACAGTAATAAAAACCCGACGCCTTTCAAGGTCTTGAGTAAAGGTTTGATCTGGATTTGCACTGGTACGTGAAGTCAGATCATGGTGGTATGTAGCCTGAAACATTATTTGGTGCCTAGTAGGGAAGGCCGGAGGGTTTAGGGTTTAGGGCCCTAAGCCCTGGACCCTAAACCTTAACATAATCGCCTGCAATTGTCCTTACCACCCCTTCCTACCAAGCTCCAGGGAGACAGACGGAGCTACCTGTTCAGATGGCCTAGAGTCTAAACTCCTTCAGAGGGGTGCTATCGGAGATTAGATAGGGGACTCGTATAGGGGTCATTCAGGGGCATACTAGGAGTTTAGACTACAACCCCTATAATCCCCTGTATAATCCCGTTTCCATTTCATTTTCCATTTTCTTTTCCATTTGATTCTCCATTATTAAGGGGGATACTAGGAGTTTAGACAGTAGCTCAGGTGGACTTAGCTGAAGAGAGGCAGAAGTTGCGGCGCAAGCTTGAGGAGGTCAGAGACAAACTTCGCAGAACAAAGGCTTCAAACGAATTTTCAATCTCGTTTCGACAGGAGGTGGATGAAGACGTGAACGGTTTGCACCTGAACACGCAGATCTGCCATTCCAAGCAGCCGAGGGTCGTCTTCCGCAACTTCAGCGGCAGTGGGAGCACTGACTTCGGTGAACAGGTCGCTCGTGGAGAGTATGTTTGGACAATGACAGGCATGCGATGGTTGAAAGATGCGCTGTGGGCTGACAGCCATCGCTTCGCGGAGTGCCCAGAGTTTACCGTGGGCTGCAGTAAGTTTCAGATGCTCTACAGTCCTGATGCCGGCCAGCTTATAGGTTCGCACCATGGATCACTTGCATTGTTTTATAGGACACATGTGAGTGTTCCCGTGTACGAAGAGATATCGTGCCAGTACAGCCTTTACATCAAGGCACGAGACGGGTCCTTCGTGCAGTTGGGCGAGACGGGTCACGGCCGTTATGATTCTGAGGTGGCTCATGATTGGCGTGAAGTTTGTTTCGGTCCTGACGTTCATTGGGAGGGTCATCGCCCCGCCACCTTGACGGCCTTGGGCATCTTCGGCCTTACCCACGAGCAGCTGCTGCAGTCAGAGTGGGTACAGAATGACACGCTGACGGTGAAGTGCTTGCTGGAGGTGCGGCCCCGCTACTTCGATAGCAGGCTCTCTGTCGGCCTATCAGCGGAGCTTCCGGGCCCCAGCATCGTCCGCGACATGCAAGCCCTGTTCGAGAAGGGCACGAACAGTGATGTTCGCTTTATGGTTGAGGGCGAGGTGATCCATGCACACTCGGCAGTCTTGTGCCAGAGGCCTGCCAGCCAGAGAAAGGTTATTGCAGCATATCAAGATGGTGGGATTTTTTGTAAATGTTCGGAGGGTTCTGCGATAGGGGCTTCAGCAGGGAGCCAAACCTTGTCTAATGCCAGGATAACCCCCCCATTGGTAAGAATTGCACTCGGCAGTGAGGTCGGACGTGCTGGAGAGCCAGCTGACCACCGGAATGCAGGAGTGCACTTTCGACATGAATAAGGATGAAAGGCCTGCTTCTTTTAATGTATGCTTCGCAGCAAAACGCCTTTTCACATGTTACAGGGCCTGCCAAGCCAGATTTGGTATTTTCCCAAAGTAGGGGGACCCCAATATCCCGAATACAATAGTCCTTATTATATCCACTATATAACCCCAGAGTCCACTTTATTTTCCATTTTCCATTTAATTCTCCATTTTTGGTGTAATATCCCTTAATTTCGGGAAACACCCATTTGTTTGAGCTTTAAAAAGCTGCACAGGAGTCCATTTCGAAGGTCATCGTCATCGAGGACTGTTATAGCCCCTATTTTAGGGACCCCCAGCATGGGAAAGCCCCCATGACCCCAAACCCTAAACCCTTCATCGAGGACTGCTCCGCGCGTATCTTCCGAGCCTTCCTCAAGTTCCTTTACACGGACAACTTGCCCAGCGTGGAGGAGCTATAGTCTCCCTGGGTTCAGGGCTTAGGGTTTAGGGTTTAGGGCCCCTTAAGTAGATAGAATATGGGGTATATGGGGATCTTGTTATAACATACCCAAAGCCATATTCTATCGCTAAACCCTAAACCCTATAATATACCCAAAGCCATATTCTATCTACTTAAGGGCGACTAGCTGAAGTTGACTCCAAGGGTTTGGGGTATTGGAATACGGCCTACCTGTGACCCTGATTACCTAGAATCTACACTTCCCAAACTAACATGGTTTAGGGTTTTAATTTTCATGATGCTAGCATATTCCGAGAATTCCAGATAATCCCTACATGATACTTGCGCAATCCTCAGAGTGTCCAGCAGCTCTGTTTTGGATGTTTTTGAGAGGCGCCTGCGCAATCCGACTTCCTAACCCTAAGCCCTAAACCAGAAACCCTACACCCGACATCCTACAAAACTTATAGTATGTAATGGTAATAACCATAGCACTAACAGTGAGAGTGACAATGCTAGTGTAGTAATACTAATAATAATAGTGAAAGTAAGAGTAAAAAGTACTAGCTATAATTTTCGTGTTAGTGATTTGAATAACCATAATTAGTTGGAATACGCCCGAAATCGTACAGGAGCTAGCTGCTCAAGTTTCGTGCAGTGCCGCAGATGATGACAGCTGGCAGCTAAAGGAGATGCAGGCCCTGCTGGCTGTGAGCCACAAGTCTCTTGGCCCTTGAATATGGGAGTTTCCTAGAAGAAGGGGTACCTTTATGGGGGTCCCTATAGTAGCCTATAGTATTTTGGGGTCTAAATTGGGGTCCCCCTATGGAAGTTTCCAAAGAGAAGGGATACTTTTTTGGGTCCCTAGAATAGACTAGTATTCTGGTCCCTAAACCCTAAGCCCTTAGCCCTAAACCCTAAACCCTGGGTCTATATTGGGGCCCCCTATGTAGGGAGCTACTAAGACTCTTGGCTCTTGCTCACAGAGTCAAGAGCTCCCAGCTGATGGCTTTGGGTTTGTGAGGGCTTAGGGTTGAGGGTTGAGGGTTTAGGGCTACGGGTTTAGGGCTTAGGGTTTAGGGTTTAGCAGCGGAGGGGTGGCTACAGCCGAATTGTACTGGAATCATAAAAGGGTTGTATGGGACGTATAGGGTATATAGAGACTATGTGCGGGTATGTGGGGCTTAGGGTATTTATGTCCCCAAGTTATGACGCTCTTGCTATAATAGCCCTTAGCTTTTGGAAAGCAACCAAAAAGCCAGTGCAAGCATCCAAATAGGATTACTAGGAGGTCTGCTCTGGTAGTTTCCATAAAAAATGGAACCCACATATAAATCCCAAAATAAAATCAGTCCTTATTATTGGGACCCTCAAAGTGGCACCTCTAAATTTGGCAAACCTTATATAACCCCTGTATAAATCCAATATAACCCCATATCCCCTTTAAAGGTGCCCCCAATACCCTAACGCCTTAGGGTAAACCCTAAGCCCAAGCCCAAAACCCGAAACTTTAAATAGTAGTTTCCATCTTATTTTTCCACTATCCCAAAATGGCAAACACTAAACCCTAAACACAGCTAGGAGTTCTTCTGAAGCCCAAGTATCTTCATGCCGATCCCCTTTAAAGGTAATGTAGATCCCTGATTGATAAACCCCCTCCCCTTAATAGGGATTTTCTTAATAGGGCTCCTATACATTACTCATAATACCCTAACAACTCTTGGGGTGAACCCCTGCGAGTAGTTCTTCTGAAGCCGAAGTATCTTCATGCCCAGCATGCGCATCACCGAAGCGGCGTGCGCGCTGCCCCCGCCGAAGACCCTGGATTCAATCACGTCGAAGAGGGCCTGGAGCAGCAGTGTCTGTTTAGGGTTTTAAGGTTTTAGGGTTTTAGGGTTTAGGGTGTAGGGTGTGGAGTAGAGGCTGAGAAAAGATTTGGGTTGTTTTCTGGGAGGGACTATGCAGAGGATAATGAGACTTTGAGGTATATAGCAGACACCTCATGTTTGGAAGTCTGGAAATACCCTTTCATGATTTCAGGATACGGGTTTGAAAGGCTCATGAGTAGTTGTCAGTGGGGTTAGACATCCCCTATTACAAACATACCCCTCAAACGTCTAAACCCTATAAACCCCACTTTTCTTACCCATGAGCCTTCCAGTAACGCTTTCCGACGGGGTGCCAGGACGAAGTCCAAACATGAGGGCTCCCCGGACCGTACCTCCAAATACTCTGAACCCTAAATCCTAAACCCTAACCCCCCAAAATGGACCCCCAGAGGTCTGAAGAGGTTTCCTGCCGAAACACGACAAGGAATCGGACAAAGTAAACAAACAAACTGAAATCCTAAAACGCGAGCCCCAAATCCTAAACCAAAGACCTCAACTCCTAAACCCTAGATCCACAACCCCAAGACCTCAGCCCTAAACCCCGAATTGGCATGGCAACTCAGGAGGTACTTTTGGGCTTGGTGTTCGGGTTAAGAAGGCCCTCCCCCTTCCTAGTTGGGTAGCGATTTATATAGGGTTTAGGGTTTAGGGGTTTAGGGTTTATACCCTAAATGAGCCCTTAAACATCCCCAGTCTCCCTCAAAAGGTTTGGGGCCCATACTAGGGGACCATGCTTCTGACCTTAGTTTCTTGGATTTTGGGGGCTGGTTGAGGCAAGTAAGACTACATTTCCCTCATATGTCGTTTGAACCTTACCTTCAACTGTGGACTATACGAAGCTCGTTTGGATAGAACTTCAGGCCGCACCCAAAGGTCCTTCAGCAATTCTCTTTCTACTGCTAAAATTCTGCACAACCCCAGAATACTAGCAACTATCTATGGCGGTTTCCCAAAATTAGGGGTACTTTCTTAAGGGGTCCCCATAATAAGGACAATTGTATTTTGGGGTCTAGATTGGGCTCCCCCTATTTAGGGAAACTACCCCATATACATTCACTCCCTCGGCTCCCTCAGCCACCAGCAAACCCTGAAGACCCAAGATGCTTTCTAATATAGGGTTTAGGGTTTAGGGTCTTCTACTACACCGCACGCTTTCAGGTTGAAGGTCTAGGGGCTTGGGGTAAACTGAGCTTACGGTTTAGCGTTGAAGTCTCAGGGATCGGGGTTTAGTGCAGCAGTTGGAAGAGGTAATCCAGGATCATTCCGGCGCTGTTCCAATTTTTTGGCCATTTGTGGGCTGGCTAGGATTTAGGGTGTAGGGCCCATAACGTGTATCCTCTGTGTTGGGTTTAAATCAACCCCGCGTGAACGTGCAAGAAGCACGGTCCAGTGTGTGGGGTTCTACAGTAGATGGTTTAGGATTCAGGGTTAGGATTAAGGTCTTGGGGTTTAGTGTTTAGGGTTTCGGATTTGGGCTTAGGATTCCGGATTTAGGGTCTAGGATGAAGGATTTAGGGTCTAGGATGAAGGATTTAGGGTCTAGGATGAAGGATTTAGGGTTTAGGATGAAGGATTTAGGGTTGATGGTTTAGATTTAGGGGTAAGGGGAAACATGACTGCCTTTGCAGTGAAACCCTGAACTCCGAACCCCCATGTCCTGCAACTTCTCCATGGCTTCTGCGAAGACCTCTCCTTCGTTGCCCTCCTGCGGAATGCTCGAATCCAGTCCACAAACACCGAAAAGAAAAAAAAAAAAAGGAACACGTCAGACAACGTCTCTCATGCTGTCCAGGGCAGCCCCTCTAACCCTAAGCCCACCCCAAACCCTCAATCCCTAAATTAAAGCCGTAAACGCAAGACCACAATAAATTCTGAGCCTTGTGATTGCTATGATTGCTACTCTTACTACTGTTACTATTATTGCCATTCTTATTGGTATGTATTCCGTTTTTTTCCTGTTCTTACAATTATAGCTATGATTACTTGATTACTATTTTCGTTTTTTTGCTCTCACTGGTGTTGACCGTTAGCATTATCATAAGCAGTACTACTATTACTATTGCTAAGCCCCCAACCCAACCCTGAGCATTCAGCCCTCGGGTGGGCCGCGGAGTCGCAGAAGGGGGCGGGAGGGGGCCTGGCTACCCAAAGGGCCCCTATGAATGTGATGCAAAAGCTTGGTCCTACATTTCTTGGGCGACCTGAAAGGGGCCTCCACGTGACATTGGTAAGTATCTAAGCCACTACAATAGCCCCAAAACCCCAAACCTTAAACCCAACCCCTAGATCCCAAACCCAAAATCCAACGACCGCGTTTGATAGTGCACTATAGGGGAGAATATAGGGGAGTATTGCAGGTGTAATGAATGGGGAATCTAGGCGTTTAGACGATAGCTCACGTGGAGTTTTCCAACAACTAGGGTTTAGGTAATTACGACAGGGAGCTTCCAACTGGGGGAGTTATCCCCTCAGCCAGTAAGAGTGTACAACAGGCTTTCTGCCGTACATGCATGAACTTCTTCGGCCCTCCGCGTGTCCTTGGATTTCGGGGCTGATACTCAGTCGGTGGGCATACAATATGAGACATTACCGGAGTCTTACATGCCCAAATGACCCGAAACTTTTAGGGTTCCAAGTCCACCCGAACACAGCAGCCGTGAAGACGTGCAGGGTCAAGAGATTAGAGTTTGGAGCCTTCTCAGCAAAGTGCAGGTCTCTACGTTTTAATGGGGAACAGTATGAGCGAAGATCCTGTATATCAGTTGTCATGAGAAAGCAGGGGCAGCATTCTAGATACCAATGTCATGGCGACAACCTGCGTCATTCTGCCAGTCGCTTGCGAAGCTTGACGGAGACGTCGGAGGTAACATAACGTGTAAGTAGCATGACGCTTCTCAAGCGTTGCAGCATCAACGCTGCCATACACGTCTCGATCGTGATGGCGAATACTCATGCTTGCGAAATGTCTGTACACCCTAAACCCTAAACCCTGAACGCCATTAGATAATCTACGCCTGTTGTACTGGACAGGGCAACCGGAAAGCTAAACCAGTCCTGCATATCGGCCTAAATTCTAAACTCAAGCCCAGAACCCTAAGCCCCAAAACCCTAAACCCCAAGCCCCAAACCCTACAATATAGTGGTTCCCACTTTATTTTCCATTATCCCTATATAACCCAATATAACCCCTAATATAAATCCTATATAACCCCCAATATAATCCCTATATAAACCCTAATGTAATCCCTATACAAGCCCTAATGCGAACCCCTGTACGTACTGCCCAAACTCCCCAGCTTGCTTTACCTCGGCGGCTGCCAGCAGATCTGCAACGTCCGCCGTAGTTCGGGAAGCACCCTTGCCAGTTGCTTTCTGTAGGTTTAGGGCTTAGGGTTTAGGTTTTAGGTTTTAGGATTTAGGGTTCGTTGCTTTGGTTTCCACAAATCGCGCCAGGGGTTTGTCGAAACATTGAAGCCTAGACTGTGGGTCTGGCAAGGCTTGCTTCCTTAACTGTTAGCCTTTCAATTATAGTAGGGTTGTATATATAGATATAGTCATAGGAATAGAATGAATAATTACAACAGTAATGAAAACACAACCCCGACTCAAGCCCTAAACCCAAACCCAAAACCCTAAACCCCTAAACCCTAAAGCCAACCCTACCCGCCTCCGTAAGCGATTTGATCAGTACCTCTACCAGCGTGACGCCCATATCCAGGGGAAGTCTCCTTACACACATGAAAGGACTTCGGGCTCAGGGTTTTGGGTTTAGGATTTAGGGTTTGGGGGTTTAGGGTTTAGGGTTTAAGGGTTTAGGGTTTAAGGGTTTAGGGTTTCTAGGAACTCTTCAGAAAAGGTATGCTTTCAGTTGTTTGTTTGTGTTATGGGTGGTTGTCAAAATCATCTTCCTGTTTGAGGCAAAGAAATATTGTGGTTCACGCTCAAGGATTTCTTTGGGCTGCATTGGCCAACCTTTTGTTGTTCCGACACCAAAACAAGAATTCTGAACTTCCGTTTTGCATCCGTTCCCAAACAAAACCAACTCCAATATAGCAAACTTGTGATAAACAACATCTTGTTAAACCCAATCTTGCCAAACGAGAGCCCTATCATTTGTCAAACTTGGTGAGTTGGGCTTACCGAGACATACCGAAACCATCTGAATGTAAAACTCGAAGCCCTAAGGCTTGTATTTCCCCCCACTCCATATATATGTATATACACACCTAACAAAGCTGACCATGCACAAGCAAGCCGCACCAGCCAGAAGTAAAAGCCAGATGCTGTTTTCTCCTGCGCACAGACGAAAAGGGCCCGTTGAGTTAGAAAAGTGTTTAGGGTCTACGGCTTAGTGGCTTATTATTATGGCGTGCCTAACTAGAGTACTAAATAATGTAGGACCACATCGCAAAGAATATAGAATATGATATGAAAACCGGTCTAATAGTAGACGCTACGTAGGATGATAAGCTGGGGCCTATATAATCAAAAAAAGCCTCGGGGTACAGTCCAGAATAGTTACAGAAAGGCATGCGACTTTCGAGTGATTTTACCATTTCTAGTGAGCGACATTCAACCAGTAGTGGATTTTGTGTTGTGAGTGTTGTCACTGTCAGCTACTCACTGTTGAAATTTCGAAGATTTAAATAAGTTTGATTTCATCTAGAAGAGGACTGTTACTATCGCTCTTACTATTAGTTGCTATCACCATCACTATAACTCGTGGTATTACCAGGGCATTACTATTACGATTCCTAGTGGGATGCCTGTTGCTATGAGCCTTGATCTAAGAGGGAACCTGAGAGGGGGGGGGTAGAAGGGGAATATATGATACACCATCCCCAGACCCAAAACCTTTGGCCCTAAACCTTAGACGGAACTTAAATTAGGTTACCATATTGGGTAAACACAATTATTTACTATATATACCCTTTATGGTAACTTAATTTAAGTTCCTTAACAGCAACTCAGTTTAGGGTCTAGGGTTTAGGGTCTAATGTTTGGGTTTAGGGTCTTAGGGTCCATCCTTAAAGCCTAAATCCTCAACCATCCACAACCGCCAAGCAGTCCTTCGCGGCAAACATCTCAGCCAGTTTCTCTAAGTCCACGGCCTAACGAATTGGCCAAAAAGGGCTTAGGGCTTAGGGCCTGAAGGATTGGAACCCCCCCCCCGCCCAAACAAAGGATCCCATTACTTACTACATTGGGAAAAACTTGCTTTTGGAAGTTTCTATTTTTTGGATCCTTTAGGCGGGTCTGGGTGGACTCCGCAACTCAGACCCGCTTGAAGGATCCCAAATATGAAGCATATGAGGAAGTGTAGGGTTTAGGGTTGAGCGCCTCAAACATCCAAAAAGTGGAAGTTCCCAAAAATCCCTTCATTTTGCAAATGTCTGACATTTTTGTTCGTGGTTCCGTTTTGGATCCTTTCGTGGGTATGGGGAGGCTACAAATTCAGGTGTTCGGGCTTTCGCTTAACCCTCAAGCCCTGAACCCCATAAAACCCCAAAAGCCCAAATCGCTAAACCCTAAACAGTGTAATCCCCTCCCCTGATATCAACCCCCCATCCCCCCTTATATTGCATATTCCCGTTGTGGTATGTTATAATACATTCGGAATACTTAAACTTCACCCTAAGCCGTGTAGGCATATTCAGCTCCATTTGCTCTCCAGAACATGCAGGATACGTGTTTGGAAAAGGAGGACACCTAATATTTGGAAAATTTCCGCATACGGAATATACGAACACCCGACTGCAGTCCGGAAGTGTTGGCACAGATCTAAATCAACCACTTGGTCCGTGTAAGCACTGAACCATAAGCCCTCGAGCCTTAACTTCCCTAAATCCGAAACACCAAACCATAACCCCTGGTAGTTTCCCAAAATAGATGGACCCCAATATAGACCCCAAAATACTATAGTCCTTATTACAGGGACCCCCAAAAAGGGTACCCCTAATTTTGGGAAACCCCCCCCTAAAACCTGAATCCAGAAACCCCAAGCTCAAACCCCAAACACCACACCCCAAGCTCTAAACCAAAACCCTTAAACCTCAAATCCTGAATCCTAAACCCTACCAGTATCACGTATAGCCCATAAAACTCAAGGTAATTAGGGTACTGGTAGGCCTGAAGACCTCAAACTCCAACGTGTTTAGACCCTAAACCCCAAGCCCCAAGCAGGCCTCCTTTGATCCGCTTTGGAGTTGAAGTAGTGCGCTAACATCTGAACTCTGACAGTCCTCGTTTACGGTTTGGGGTTTAGGGTTCAGGGTTTGCGGCTTAGGGTTTAGGGTTCAGACTTTTTTTTATAGCAGACCCCTAACAGCCTTGGCAGTCTGGTTACACTTCAGCCCTTGGCCCTAAATTCCCCTAAACCCTAAACCCTAAAGCCCTTGGCCCAACCTAAACTCCTGGTATGGCCCTAAACCCTTAACCGCGTGGAATTGGGGCTTTGGAGCTTGGGGTGCAAGGTGCAGGGAAGGTAAACTTTCAGGGCAAGGAGCAATCATGGTTCCTGCTTAGGTTACACGTCAGGGGTCCCCTAAGGGTTTAAGGTTTAGGGTTTCCAAGATTAGAAGTCCATGTATGAGGATTGTAGAGCATTGCAGTCGATGTTGGGGTCGGCCTATTGAACTCTCACATTCTTTACGGTCATGTAGGGGGTCCTCTACACCGGGATTCTGGACATCCGCCATACTTAGCCCCTGCTACTCCAGGAAGAAGCAAGCAGTGATAGAAGGATGCCAACATTCCCAAAAGTGGAAACGATCCCACCAACATTGACGTGCACCTAAACCCTAAACCCCTAAACCCTAAACCCCCAAACCCATCCAACTCCCAGGTCCTCACTTCATACCCTTCACACTAAGCTACGAACCACAACCCCAAACTCCCACCATTACCCTCCCCAAACTAAGGTGGCACCGTAAAAGGGACCTTGCGATTCGGCCGAAATCTCTCCTTTTAGGGGTTCCATCTGTCAACCCTAAACCCTAAACCCTAAATAAACCCTAAACTCTTTCGAGGTAAGCCCCGCATCCTACACCTTCCTGAATGCCAAACTTACCTGTGGTTAGCTGGGAATGAAGGAATGGAAAAGAAAATGGAAACTACTGCAATGGGTTATTCTATGACTTCTATAAGGATCCATTCCTTCATTCCTAGCTAACCAAAGGTAATAAAAATAATCTACCTACAACTGACTTGAAATCCAATTTTATCAGCATTCTCTCTACATTTTAGGTGTAGTTGTTGGGGTATGTAGTTTGGGGTATGTCCTAGGTTGCTTAGATAATATGGTCACAACTCACAACTGGGTTTGAGTTACAATTAGATGGGACTCTCCTACTTCTGTTCTGGTCCTTGAAATCCTTGAGGTCCCCAATTGCCCCCAATGGTGAAAACCTCCCAAAAAACCTCGATTCCAAACTCTAACCCTAAACCCTAAACCCTAATCTGGGAACCCTCAGTCCTAGTCCCTGAACTCCGTATCTCCGTGTAAACCCCTACGTCAGACTTGCTCTTACTGGGCTATAGCCCCCCTACACCCTAAACCCTTAACTCCCAAGAAGAGACAAGAGGTCCTTGCACTGCTCCGTGCCTACGGCAGGAAGAAAAGCGGCGAAGAAAAGCACTACTGCCAGCTTCCTGAGTTCCCAGACCCCCTAAAGGATCCAAAAAATGGAACTCCCGAATAATCCCCTAGTTTCCCCAATGTAGTAATGGGTTCATATTGGGGGGGCTCCATTTTTTGGATCCTTTGAAGAGTCTGTTAAGGTGATGGACAGGAGGGTTGAATTTAGGAAGTTCTCAGAGTTTTTTTGGTGGTCGAACCTAGTAAGATTATATTCCAAATATAAAATACTATACCCCAAAAGGAGGATAGAATCTTACTCTATAATGGGTACCATAGTATCGCCAAATAAGATGCTACTCAAATGTGGGGTTCAAGGTCTGGGGCTTAGGGTTTGGGCTTTCAATTCGTAAAAGATGCTACAGTAGGGCAGGATCGAAGACGGCTCTAGTGTTTGGGGATACAATTCGGGCTGACAGTTGACACCTTGCCCACCCAATGTCCGTTTCAGCCATATATCCCTCCTCTAGATGGTAAGTAGGCCCATGTAGGCTTAGTAGGGCTCATTTGGTGCTCCATATTGGTTTGGGGGAATGTAAATGCCTCTGATGCCACTCATGGCTCATAACAATCCACGCGTCATAAGGGCTTCACGGAGTACCTAACATTAGCGGGCCTAGGAGTGTTTCTCATTGGGGGAGGTGGTCATTTCTGCGGGCTCTACATGTCGCATTGTCAACTCCTCACATAACTACCCAGACCCCTAAAGGATCCAAAAAATGGAACTCCCTAATAATCCCCTAGTTTCCCCAATGTAGTAATGGGTTCATATTGGGGGGTTCCATTTCTTGGATCCTTTAGGGGGTCTGGGTAAGCCGTAAACCTGAAGCACCAACCCCAAAACCCCGAAACCCTAAGCCAAGTGCAAAGTCGCTACGGTCAAGCGACAAAGCCTGCCGAGTAAACCCTAAACCCTTTAAGGGTTTAGGGTTAAGGCTTTAGGGTTTAGCGTTAAGGGTTTAGGGTTAAGGATTTAGCGCTAAGGGTTTAGGGTTTAGGGTAGAGCTAAGGGTCTAGGGTACCCTGATGAGGGGTTATCATAGAGATCCTAACATTAAGGCCCTTAAAAGGAAGAGGATTGCTAATCACGGGTCTACATTAACCTGTAATGTTGGATCCTGATTAATGTGGGGGCCTAAATTGTGCGAAGCCTGGCCAAAATCATTCAGGACCCCCTGATTCGTTTGGGGGCCTTTCGTTGTGCGAAGTTGCGCTGCCGAGGAAAAAATCTGAGAAGAATTCAATAGAGATCCTTCTAAATGCCTTCTGAAACCCTTCTGATCTACTACCGGGCCGATCCTGATCCCTCCTTCGAATTTTAATTTAAACCTAAGATACAAATTCGTTTTGGGGGGGGACCCCCACCCCGTTATATTGATTAGGGATCCTGTTTTGTTAAGGGGGGATCCCATACACAAACCGCATTAACCTTCCTACCATGAAAGTGCATGGCTTAGGGTTCAAGATGTAGGCGATTTCGGGATTAGGGTATGTACTACCCGTCTTTCTGACAAAGCCGTTGTGGTCACGGCGCCTGTTGAAGTTTATATGGGAACTGCTGGAAATAAGTAAGTGGAAACCTTGAAGCCAGCCTTCGTCGACTTTTGACCAACAAGAAAACTTATCTAAAACACCATGCTGAAAGCCAGCTCAGCATCATCATCTTAAAACGTGCGAGCCTCGCACACCACGCTCCACCGCGCACACTACTATTCCCTACTTGTGTGATGTGAAACCCATGCAGTACAACCGGGATTTGCAAAGAATGCAAGGGTGAATCACAAGTATTTTAGTACGTGCCGCACATGTACGGTTCAGTCTGAGCCCATGGCACAGTCAGATTCGCATTACTTGTCCCTGAAAACCATGTGCCATCCGAATATCCAAGCCTCTACGGGGTCTGCCGGACGAATCAAGTGCGTGAGGGGTTTTCGCTGAGTACGACATGTAAATACCTAGTGGTTGGGGATGCAAAGTGGAACGGCCCTTGTCACCGGTGTTAAATGTCAAACAGCAGCATGAGTTGCTCCAGAATCTGAAATATCCTCCTGGGCTGCATAAACCCTAAACCCTAAACTCTAAATCCTAAGGGTTCCATTGACGGAGGACAATTGCTTTAGCTGAGTCCAGGTAACGATTTTGTGTGGCCCAATTTGTGCAACAACCCGACGAGAAACCATGTATTCCTCTTTCCCTAATAATAAAGCCGCCCACCCCTTACACATGAGTATCTCCAATATACCATAAGTGTGCGGAAGGTTTGTTGTTAAAAAGTAATGGGGATCGTTATTACAATCCACGAGATCCCACCCTGAGGCTCTTGGACCTTCAGAGTGTTATATAAGATACTATACCTTAAAAGGAGTATATAATCTTACTCTATATTGGGTACCATAGTATCCCCAAGTAAAATACTACTCATTTAGAGTTTAGGGTTTAGGGTTGAGGATCTGGAGGTTAGGGTTGATTATTTAGAGTTCAGGGTTTAGGGTTCTTGTACTATTATGAGAAGGTTAGAACTATGGGCCCCTAATATGGGCATTCAGGCCCTTTAGCGGGATTCTAAAGACGCTTGAGGTTACGGGTACACTCATATATATATATATATAGAATCCCGGGGTAAGGGCCCAAACTAGGTGCCCATTACTCCGCCGTTCCTACAGTTCGACCCACTCTCTCAAACCCGGTGTTTTGTCCAAATGGGCACACCATGAACAACCCCTC
>CAJNIZ010002605.1:9317-21707 GCA_905231905.1 Symbiodinium pilosum
CTAAATCCGAAGCCCTAAATCCTTAAACCCTGAAATTAAGCCCTACACCCTCGACCCCTAAACCCTACACCCTAAACTGTGTGGGCAGCAGTCCTAAACCCTAAACCCTAAACCTGAAAGGCCATCATCTTCGGCTCCTTCATCCTAATGGCTGCCCAGGGCTTGGTAAGGTTTAGGGTTTAGTGTTTAGGTTTTGGAGCTTATGGTTTACACTTTTAGTGTATAGAGGTTGGGGTTTAGGGTTTCAGACGTAGGGTTTAGGTTGTAGTGCTTACGTTTTAAATTTTGAAGTTTGGGGCTTGGAGCTTTAGACGGTAGTGGGGTTTAGGATTCTAGCATGTTCAGGACATGGCCAACGTCCCTCTTCAACTACACGACTCCCTAACAGTTGCTTGCTTACATCTTGCCTTACCTGCTCCGACTGTCGTCGGGTTGTCAGTGTGATGCTCGTGTTGGCTTAATGTCCTTGTGTTGATTGTGTTCATGTGTTGGTCGGCTCACTTCCGCTCCTGGTGGAACGAGATGTGAGTGGCTTAGCTTGCTGTGGCGCTGGACAAGACTGGCGAGTGGCTCAGCCTTTTTGCAGAGATTAGGTTCGCTCTCCAGCCAACACCTCCAAAGCCGTGGCCATGTATGTGTTCAGGTAGCCCTGCTGACATGAAGCGCTGTCCTCAGGAGGACATCAGCGCAATATCAAGCCCGCGCCGGCCCGGACCTTGGGGCGGTTCCGAGGGACTTTGCCGCAACTGGATGCTTCCTGAATGATGCTACGAAGATCTTTGATGAGCTTGTGTGCAAGGATGGCATCGGTGAAGCGCAGGCTTCTTGTGATTGCCGTTTTGCAGCGCAAATCTGCAGCCTTCATGTGATGCTAGGATTACGCGATCTATGCGAACTGCTTGACACTTACTGCTCGCGTTCGCGCTTGCATGTTTTTGACTATCTGATTTTGGCATGTTCCCCCAGCTTTTGTTTCAGGTTCCGCGAATGAAAGCATGCAGTCAAAGCAGCCCATCTTTCGCGTGTAGTGGTGCCAGGATGGTCGACTGGTCAAGAGCGGGAAGGCCTGGTTTTTAGATGAGTTGTGTGACTCGTGACGTAGCTGTTTTTTTTTGATCTTCATGTATGTCAGGCCAGCGAGTGCCACCATCTCACCCTCGCGGTGTGCTGTGCTCGAACTGCTGTTGTGTCCAAGGTGTCGTCTGCTTCGTGTGTCTTTTAAGGTAACGGCGCGCCCACCTTCTGATCTTCCAGCATGGGTCTTGCTGTTGCGTGGCTTATTAAAGTGTGAGGCCTTGTCACGTATACAGCTTGTCGCGTCGGGGTGATGGCAGTGGTGTCATTGCCCAGGAATGGCTCGAGAAGGCCGATTCTTATGTGTTTGCCTTGGCTCCTCTGTCAGAACGTGCACGTCCCTTTGCATGCTTGACCGTTCTGAGCTGCAAGCGTTCTCAGTTGACGGCACGACCCGGCCCGTACACGCGTGGATGTTCTGGTCTTAGTGTTGGTGTCTGAACATGAGTGGAATGTGTTAGTTCCGAGGCTAGCTTCATGAAACGCAGTAGGCGTCAAGGCGGATCGTTCTTATTCTTGGTTTCCAAGTCAAGTAGTTTGGCTGGAGTCCTGGATGGTGTTTCTGCTTGAAGACCAGGCCTTGCGAAACGCAAGGCGCTTTTTTGTTTTTTGTGCCTCCTGCTGCGAGCACGAGCTGTCCTCTGCAAGGTTGAAGACGAAAACATGGGGGTTCGCGGCATGGTTGGCTCCTAAGGGCTTGGATCCGCAAGGGAGGTGCTTTCGAGAAAGCTTGTCTTTGCTTGGCGCGCCGTTGCAGGTCGACGCAAGTGGCAAGCCAAACACCCAGCCCGCCCTGATTTCAGTTTGGGTAGCTCTGTGAATGTAAATACGTCCCCAAGATGAAACAGTTCCATAGGTCTGCCGCTCACGCTTCACAGTTCTCGCCGCGCGCGTCTCTCGGACTCCTTAAGTTTCGAGCTCTTCTTGCCGCGTATGTTTGTACGTATGTGTGCTCAAAGATGGGTTCCGGTCCATGACAAACCCCAGGGTCCATGCTCCAGCCCTTCAGGAAAGGAACAGAAGGGCCCATGCCACCAACGGCAACGGACCTTCTGCCACGGGCTTAGATGATTAGGAGGCATGTCTGGTGTAGTGTAGTGGAAGCCCACTCGTGTGAAGGGTAGGTTGAGAGCTCAACTTGTCACCAGGTTAGGAAGTGCGGCGCTGCAGAGAATGACGAGGAGGATCTGCGCTTCCGTATGGATGTCTCTCTCTGCATGCGCTTATACATGGGCGTGTGTGTGTGTGTGTGTGTCTGAATCTCACGATTTCTTCTGTGTCTACGCGTATGTGCTTGTATGTGTCCGAATGTATCCGCTTGTAGATATCTAGCAAAGGTGCCAGGGCCCAGGACAATTTGAACTTGTGGTGTGACAGTGTAACTCTCCCCGGCAGCTGCAGAAGTGTGATGGTTCAAATAGTTTTTGGGCGGCGTGAGGCTGTCTCGATTTCAAGCGTTTTTTTGTGCAGTTCTTGGGCACGAGGGCTTAAGGCATTTTGCTTTGCTGTAATAATGTTTTGATAATTGACAGGGTCCATGTATGTCCTATTTGTGGTAAGTGGGGCACTCTGGCTCTATGGAGGGCACTTGGCAGTTCGAATCGAGGGCCGAGGGACTGATGGAAGCTGAAGGATGAATATTTTTAGGGGGTCGGAAGGGGTTAATAGGCGTCTGAATTTCTTGCCAGGGTTGATTTCGTGTGGAATGTTCCTTAAGGATCCTGTATGCCTTTTTAGGATTGTTGCGCACCGGCTTGTTTTCTCTCGTGGCCTTGTAGGAACACGCAATTTTAATCAATCAAGCCATATGATATGCTCCTCATTGTTAACCCTACCAATCAGTCCTCTGTGACCCTCCAAGTATGGTGTCTAAGCATACGGGCTTGGTTTGGTGCTCTATTTTTAGGACTCTGGTGCGACTACGGGGCTTGAGAGCTACGTGCGGAGGTTTACTGGGGATACCATACAGCCATTGTTGGGGAATCTACAATAGCTGAAAAGCCCTTCCCGCTCTGGACCTGATATTGGGTTTAGGGTTTAGGGTGTGATTTTCCTCCATGAAGGTTCAGGTTTTAATGGGGGACCGTTACAGGAGTGAATGAACGAGTAGAGTGTCGAGATTATCATTCGAGTTACTGCAGGAAGTATCGCAGGTTTCCACATGCAGGCCATGGTCTTGGGTGTTTCTCACCTCAGCCTTTGCTTGCTTGATGTCTCAGAAGTTGATACAGCTGTATAGGCAAGAGTTTTGTGTGGGATGATGCGTACGGCACCATAATCATAAGCTGTAGGCTTTGGAGAGTGCTCCAGCCCTAAACCTTAGACCCCCCAACCCTGAACTCAACAACAGCTTTCAGGGGCCTAGAGCCCTCATTGCGTACTGCGTCAGTGTAAGATTTGAGCCTAGACCGTTGGAATGGTATTTTGCAGGCATGCGATGCTTTAGTTGTACAAGAAATCCCAGGGAATATCACTTGTAATTCTTTAGTCTTGTAGGTCATGTTTGCAAAGTCCTATGTGGACATTTGTTAAAGCCCACGTGACCCAGGCAATAGTGGTCTGGGCCATCATTGCGGTGGAGCTCCTTCATCCAGCTGCTCGGCTTTGCCTTGATTTATCATGGTGTCAGGTGTGAGACAGGTGCGGGGACTTATGAGCAGACGCAGGGGCTACTTGGAGGGTGAGGCTGGCTTAGCAAGTAGTTCATACACCCTATAGCCCATGTAGTAACCCTACTTACCCCCCTTATTCACTACTTACCAAAGCCCCCTGATCCTCCAAGTAGCAGTTTCACGGTCCTTTGCTTAAGGGAACTTGACGCGTTATGTAACAGCTTAACTGTATGACATGAGATCCTTACAGCTCTGGTGCCTTTTCTGCCCGTAGAATCTAAAGTTGTTACGTACCAGGAGTTCTTGAAGGAACGATGTCTGTGGCATGTCTGAAAGCTTTGTGCAAAACGGATAAAACCCACACTGAGCAGCCACGGGATCAACGGTTTAGGTGGCTCGGCTTGGAAGCAGAGAATTATGCCTAGGCAGAATATCTTCAAATACCCCAAGCCCCAAAACCATCAACCTTAAACCCTAAACCGCGTGGATACCGGGAGCTCCAGTCGGAATGCTGCAAGCCATGCCATCAGCTATATTTGATGTTCAGCCTATGGCAGTTCTGTGTATGACCTACTGGTGCTTAAGGGGGAGTGGCTGAGTGAATATGAGTATATACGCATATATGGGGATTGTATAGGGGTTGTTATAGGGGTCCACTCCCCCGCTCTCCCTTGAGCACTAGTAAGATGAATCTATGTCGCAACCCACGCCCACCATTGCTCGGAGCCCCTAGGCACCGACAGCCCCCAAAATGTCCACATTGAATTTTTTGAAGAACCAACTCAAGTTACCCGTGCACAGCTTTCTCCGTAGTTGAATAACTCACTTGGTATCTTCTCCCCCTGGATAAGACGGTCAAAAACATTCAAAAACGAGCTACCATCGGTGATCAGTGTAGCCCCTAATAAACGCAGAGCTCTCAGAACTCCAGGCACGCTAAGCCCAAAGCCTGAGCCTTTCCGTTTAGGGTTTAGACATTTAGACTTGCTCCCACACAGCCACTCTGTCTGTGTAGATTAGGGTCCTTGCCTGATACAAGGTCTGTTGTTGAGAGCCACCATCTTTTGTTCGGTCTGCTAAGATACCAAGCTAAAGCCCTCTGAGCAAACCCTACGCCGAACCCGAGGCCCTAATCCCAAAGCCTGGAGAACCCCTAAAACTCTGACAGAAGCCGCTAGCCTCAATCTCTTCAACTCTTGGGAAGCCCCGTGCCCACCCAGGTGAACTCAACAATCGACTACCAGCGCAAGTATCAGTGCGAACGCTGCGCTTCGGGATTCGCGAGCGTCTTTGCAGCTCCTTCGCTGCAGGATTCAGGGGGTCCCGGGAGGTCCATGGGTATTGGTAATCCACGTATACTTGTTTGCTTAAGACGCAGCTATAGCAATTCTAGAGGATTTTGGTTTTACCATTTTGGTGTTTACGTGAGAATTCCAGTTGAGTAGGTTTCAAGTACCCTTGGAACCCTTCGTCGACATAGGGACCCTTCATGCGGAGTAGGGTCTAGGAGAGGTTTAGGGCTTAGGTTTTAGAGTTTAGGGCTTAGGGTTGACGCTTCGCATGGTCTAAGCTCAATTCCCAACCTTATCGGTGTGCCCGGCAAGTATTCTCATGACAAGCTTCGCGACGGGATATATGATATAGTTGCCTGGGTTTCGCATCTACTCTTGCGATGCTGCATGGTGGGCTGTCGTTTTTTGGGTCTCCTGTACAGTGCAGCCCTTTATACTTATGGTACCCTACACTAAACCTTAAACCCTAAACCCAACACATGGCACCCAAAAAAGGGGCTGTAATTCTGACAACTCTTCATGTCGAAGTTGTGTGGAATCTACGGGGTTAGGGGAAAGGTATTGAAGTTATGTGGAGGTCTTAGGTTCTGGATGTAAAGCCCAAATCCAAGGAAGTTTCAGTAGGCCAGTTTACCCTATGTAAGCCTCACATTGCCTTCAAATAGTCCGAGGCATCTCATAAAACCTTACATAAGCCTTATGGGCTTAGGGTTTGGATATATAGAGGCCTTATGTAAGGGTACCTACCTGGTAACTACCCATTTGGAAATTTCCTCTAGCCAAACCCCAGACCACATCCGGACCTGGACCCCTCCATGTACATAGTTATTTCTGAGGTTTGGTTTTTCAAAATTAGGGATATATGGGGATAATGTAGGGATTATATGGGGACTGTAAAGGGATTTTTGGTTAGGATTGTTCTTTGGACCCTCAAGAAGGCATTGCTTTGGAGGCTTTTGGTGAGCGCCAAACCTAAGGCAAAGGAGCCTATAGGGCTTAGGGTTTAGGGTTTGGGTACATTTGATGGCAGAAACCATGCAACCAACCCTAAACCCTATACCAATTCATGAGGGGCCAAGGTTGGTGCATGAGTTTCTAGAATATAGGGGCCCAAATATTACCGATATTATGGTTCCATATTCCTTAGGGTTTAGGGTTTAGGGCTTGGGGATAATAATCAATATCATGGTCCCTTTTCCTTATAGTCTTATGGTCTACGGTACCTCAAACGGACCTCGACAGGATACTGGTAATTATTGAGGCCACTGTAGTACGTCATAGAAAAGGGGGTCCCCTTCCAGGAAGGTCCCTTTCAATGCGCAGGCTGCATCGGGGCTATGTGTGTTATACCGCTATACAACCCAAATTGAAGCTTACAGCTTCAACAGCAATAAAGATTGATGACGGGTTGCATAGGGCACATGGGACCTGTGAATAAAGCGCAAGTTTAGGCTGGGTTGCTGTCAAGGCATTTACATTAAGTTCCCATAATGGGTATATATGCAGTATTGAATTTAAATTAAGTCCCTTAACAGCAACCCAGTAGGTTTTTGGAGTGTGGGAGTGGGCCTGGGTTGGTTTCCCGAGATGCAAGGGGCGTTTGAAAGGCAGCTAATCTTCCCGCAGTCGGTGAGTTGGGTATTTCTCGACACATGGATTCCTATACATCCTGTCATTCTGTTCAGAATCCCAACCCTCGAGCCCCAAAAAATTCCAAAATTCTGATGTTCTCTCATAGATCCAGACATGTCAAAGTACCTCGTATTTAAAGACATCATTGTCCAAAGTAGTTGTTCCCTATAGACCTGGAGTCCCCTAAACCCCACAACAGTCAGCCAAGGCTGCTTTGACACTGTTTCAGCAGATCGTTGCAGGAGATGCTTGGGGCGCCAGAGCTGCAATTTTCAATGTTAGGGTTTGAGGTTTAGGTTTCAGGTTTTGTGGCTTTGGGTTTATGCTTTGGGGCTCTTGATGTGGTGGTTGTTTGCGGGAGGGGTCAGGCAGTGAGGCTTGTGGTGCTGATGGGACGGGAGAGGAGTAGAGTAAGTCGGTACAACGAGGCGAATGAGGAGATGGCGGCAACAAGGTTACATTACAGCAGCTGATACCAGTTTTACAGCAAGCTCTGTATGCATCAGGTCCGAGGGCGGGTGGCTTAGCATTTGAGTGTAGGTTACAAGTACGCAACGAGGAGTTTGAATCCCTCACATGGGCTGGATGCTAAAGTGGCTTTAGGCTTTATACTTCAGGGATGGGGATTCCTTCACACTCCTGTAGATGCAGGAAATCTTGCAGTACTCCGCGCGCCGTCTATCGTAGGAATTGTTGCGGACTGGAGATTGCAAGCGTAACAGGATTTCATCCATCCACCGCCTGTCTTCTGGCTTTACTTGAACTGCAGTTGATGGTCGAAGTGCCACATGGGCCTATATCATAGACCCTAGGGCCCGAGGAACTATCGTAATGTCATATTCTTCTCAGGACCATGAGAGGTTTCTTCCATCAGCAGCATTACGTCTCTTCTCTGGGCTCAACCTCCAGGGGGTATAGCATGGTAAGGGGGCTCTGGGTATTTGGAAAGTTGGCGCACTCCTTATGTGACCCCCAATATATGCGATCAGCCTTCTCAGCGACTCCCGAAAAGGAAGCGCTTGGTTTGGAAAGCATGCTGGAGGCAACTGGTTGGAAAAAAATCGAGTCATCCTGCACCGCGCAGGATCCGTTCTACACTGGGCAGTTCTCAAGGTCATGCCCAATCTCTCCTGATGGTGTGAATGCTCAAAATGGACCCCTTTCTGTCAACTGGCTGAAGGTCAGCACCTCAATTTCCTCTATCATTCTGAGCCCCTAGAACTTCGGCAAGTTCTGCATGGATGTGCAAGCGTGCTTTCCAGATTAGGAATTCCTCTGGGAGGCGCTTGTAACAAGGAATATAGTATTTGGGCTGTAGAAACGGCATTGCTTGGAAACGCCTATATGGCGCTGCACTTGAGGCCCAAGCATCTTGTGCGAACTAGTGCAGAACCAGGCATGGATGACTGTCTCGTTGTGCGCTTGGTGCAGGACTTGCAGGCAGGTGATAGAAGGGAGCAAGCTGTGGATCAGCTGTCTGACTTAGCAGCAGAGAGCCTTCATGACTTTACCCAGAATGCCACTGAGAGGGCACGGCCGGCGCCTGTGCTTTGGTCCTCTTTTGGTACGGTAAGTATTCTCATCAACGAGGTGGTTCAAGTCTATTCAAATCTCGCGACCCCCGCAACTTTGACAGCAGCTTCTCTAGCGCGTGCAGAAGCCGCCCTGGGCGTGTTCATATACATGGCATGTCACTCTGAAACCCGCTTGTCGTTGCTTTCGGCCGGAATGCCTGAGCTGCTATATCCTATCCTGCATGCCTTCATCACTGATCATGGCGTCAACCAATTGCGCGGAAGTGCCCTTCTTGCAACTGTGATGTTGTTTCGCCACGACAACTCAGAGATCAGCGGACGGATCTTGCGCTCGGAAATCGTGCCCTTGTGCTTGCAATTGCTTGTTGCTAGGCCTGATTCATGCCTTAATTCACGGGTGTCTCTACCACAAATCCCCAATTAGCCTTGATAGGCCCTGACTATCCGTGAATAGGACTAATTGTAGTGGAACCCATGATTTGCTTGGATGATTTGTTTGGATTTTATTGTTCATGTCGAATTCGGCTTCAAGGTACTATGTAGCCTTCTGAACATCATTCCTTGCAAGGGGTTTCGGGGCAGTTGAGGAGGGTGGCTGCGATTTCTGCAGACTGGGGGCGGCTTTGATTCTGGAGATGGTTCTTTCTTGTACCCTGGTATTGAGGCACGTCTGCGATTCGGCAGAGCGCTTCTATGCCGTAGCAAAGTCCTTAGACCAAGCGGTGGCGTCTCTGGTGCAGAATCCCACGACCCAATTGTTCTCCAGCATAGTACGATGTTACCGTCGCTTGGCCAACAATCCACGGGCTCGGAGAGTGCTGGCCCAGTGTTTGCCCATAGCCTTCCATGAAGATCCAACGATCGACCCCCCGTTTGATTGTCTGCCTTACTTGCTGCGAAGCTTTCTGGCTGAAAATTTGACAACCAGCCTCAACCTTTCGGAGTTCTTGCAGATGGTGAAGATGGAGTATGACCCAAGAGATGGACAGTTCGATCCCTAAAGCCAGAACCTCTAAGACCAGCAATGGTACAAGGAAATAAGAATGGTAATGGACTTCTAGCCGCGGAACCAATGTTTTAAGGCAGCGCTTGGAGGTCAGAGCTAGATTTCCTGGGTTGTTGTTAAGGAACTTAGTTTAAGTTATTATATTGGAGAAAGCATAATTATGGTAACCCCAAACTCTAAACCCTAAACCCCATATTATGGTAACTTAGTTTAAGTTCCTTAACAGCAACCCCCAAGGTTGCCAAGAGATACTTGGAGGGTCATGGGGGACTTAGTAAATAGGTTAATAGTAGGGATTACCAAGGTTTCGGGTTAAGGGATATGGGTAATAGTGGCTTTTAACATAGTCCCCCTGACCCTCCAAGCACTGGGTCTCTGAGGCGATCTGTAGAAAGCGACACGCTGGCAAAAGGCCTACCCGCTCCTGCTTGGACGCAAAAATTTCCTGGCCCTCAGTAAGGACGGGACTAAGGGAGTATGATCCCTATACATTCCCCATAACATATATATATATATAACTAAGCCCTAGAAACCCTACTAACCAGTAAGCAAGGTCATCTAAACAGACGCTTGCGGGGGATGAAGGCATCCCTGGCCAAATGTAGTGGCCTAAATAATCCGGGCTGCTGTTAAAGAACGTAAATTCAGGGTTTAGGGTTTAGGGATACGGATATATATCGTAAATAACAGGGCTTCCACGTTATAGTAACTGAATTTTAACAGAACAGCAACCCAGTAATTACCATTACAATGCTTCCGTCCTCTTCATATCAGTATGACGTAGGACATGTCAAGCAGACCTCGCAAAGATATTGGTAATAGTTTAAGCTGTCCTGCATCAATGATAACGGCTCCTAAACACTTAACCCAAATGATAACTTCTCTGCCCTCACTTCAGGTTCCGGCAATGTGAGGTAGGGTTTGCATTCTGTTTTTTAGGGTGTAGGGTTTAGGGTTTAGTGAGTGTCTTGAAAAGTTCCTCCAAACCCTGAACCCTAAACCCTAAGCCTTAAAACTTATCATTTCCTGCGGGTCAGCAGTTCATTAAGTTTTGACCCCGCCTCCATGAGAATGGAAACGCCCTCCTCCCCTTTCAAACATGTGTGAAGGTTTTATATTTGGTAGTTGCGTGGATCGAAAGTACACCCGTTTTGAAAAAAATCAGCGTGCGATGCCCTATCCCTGCGCCCGCTGCCACAAACCTAAGCACGAAACTTCGCGAAACCCCAGCATTTAATGCCCGAGCTTTGGTTGCATGATGTGCTGTAAGGGCCCAGCAGGGCAGAATCCTAGAATGTATGATAGGTATATAGATACGGTGCATGGAGGAACCCTGCAGGGTATCTAAGGTGTTGCAGGGCTTTCCGCGTCCACAGTATGAATACTTTCCTAAAATCTCAGAACCCCTAAGTCCTAACCCACCCACCCAAAACCTACACCATACACATCCCTACAGGCCCTAGAAACTCCTAAGCCCTAAACCCCTAGACCCTAAACACCAAGCATCCCTACGCCCCCTTGGGCCCAGGTGAGATCTCGGTTCCGCTGGTCGAAGCGTTTCCTGCATCAGCGTTTATTCTCTTCGCCATCCTCATGAGTGTGTCTAAGATGACAAATTAGCTTGCCTTTAGGTTTGGAAAGGCCCAAGTTACAACCAAGAATGGACAATAAAGCGGAAATGTTAATGGAAGATTGGACTATATAGTGGCTTATAAGGAAGGGGCGAGGTATGTAATATCCAAGTCGTGCATTGTCGCCATTCTGGGTAACATTCGAGTTGCGTAAAATGCCTACCTATGTAGGATTGCCTAGAGGCCCGTCACATAGGGTCCAGAGTCCAACACGGTAATCTGGGTGCTTTGGTATTTGGGCATGTCTCAAGATTGGATGTTCGCGTATACACTTCGGAGATTATGAACATCTGGTCCAAACAACCCTAAAGCCAGTTCAGCCGCCTGGGCTAGGGCGCTACAAAGCCTCGACCGAACGGATTCTTCGGGGCTCGGAAGAGGCACCCGATACCATATACCATAAACCCAGAATCCGAATCTCTACCCGTAACCCAGGTTAGCCGTTTTTTACACTAGTTTCTAGCCCATTTAAGACTGGAGATAAACGGGGTTGCAGGTTAACCTAAAACCCACAGCCCGTAAACATGCAATTCGGGCCTAGGGATACCAACCTCGGTGAAGAGAAATCTGCATTCTTGCGGTTCAATTAGTTCCAACTGAGCAGTATTTTATTTAGGAAGACTAAAGTCCTTAATATGGAGTAAGATTAGATCCTCCTCTCTGGCATGGTACTTTATATGAAGAATACAGTCTGACTGGGCTCAACCATCAAAACAATGCTGCTCACAATTGCCCTTAACCCTTCAAAATGGGTTTGTACGCTATCATGATAGGCATTTGGGAGATCCAGATATTTACCTGTTATATTGCTCATACAAAATATCATACCTGTTACGTATTATGTTCCCTCTCACCCATTATTTTAGATGGGGTGTTGCGAGGCCATGGTTGTTTAAATGTCCACAAAGTCTATGTTCAGGAGAAGCGGCATGCCGCGTATACTTTACAGAGCATGACCGCCCGCAGTAGCTGGAAACCCTGAATTGTAAGGTTACGTTCAAACGCAATGTTTTGGGACCGAATAAATGCACAAGATTACTAAGGTGTCGTTGGGTGTCATGCGCCGCGGCTGCAGCAGAGCTGGATAACATTCAAAGAGATCAGAGCGTGTGTGGGGACATGCATGAATCATCAGGAATTGCAGAGTCGACAATCAGAGCAACCCCTAAGCCCTGAACCGTGCAAGAAGAGCTGTAGAGGGATTTAGCATTTAGGGTAAGGGTTGTGTCCACAGAACACATGCAACATCAGATCACTTCTGCTACTGGACTCCACGCGGTGCTCTGCATGGTTCTGGGCTGAGCAGTTATTGCCGCTGTCGTCAACCCGATCCCCCGCGAGCTACAAATGGCCCTCACGGTAAGGGTGCCCCCGGCCTCCAGCTTCCCGACCCTAATTTGTGATGTATGGGTTATATAGGGATAATGGAAATAAAATGGAAACTACCAAAATTGGTTATATAGGGTCTATATTGGGGATATATTAGGGTTATATTAAGGTCCGTAATTCCGTTTCTTATTGGTTCTTAGCAGGGAATAAGGGAATACAGCCCCTATATGGGCACGTGCCAAAACGATTGGCTAGTAACAGGGCCCTGGGCCCACACGC
>CAJNIZ010002606.1:0-15089 GCA_905231905.1 Symbiodinium pilosum
CCTCCTGGAGGGGTGAGATCAGGTGTTGTTTGCGGCTGGGTGGCAGGGGTGGAGGGTGGAAGTGGACGTGTAGAAAGCGTACCGAACCGAACCGCACCGAACATTAGGATACCGAAGTAAACCGAAGTAAACCCAAACCGAACCGGACCGAACCGCAACACCCATGTATTAGTTGAGTTGCCAGTATGGCTGCAATGTTGCTGGCGCGCTGGCATGAACAGCTTCTTGGATGTAAAAGCACCCGGTTTTGCAAAACTGCGTCTTCTTCCGATGTTCTATCGCGACAGGTCCTGTGGTAACTGCGAGCAATTACTTGACGACATTGAATTTTCCATGTCATCTTGCATTTGATTGTCTATTAGCACCTAATCGCTATAGATCGTTATAGATCGCTATAGATCCCAATACAGTCCCCGTGCAAACCCTATGTACCGTAGTTTCCGTTTCATTTGGCAATTCACTTTGCAACTTTGCATATGATTCTCCGTCTTGCCTTGGCAACCCTAAACCTTAAACCCCTAAACCCTACACCCTAAAACTTAAACCTTGAAACCCTAAACCCTAAACCAATCCCTAATCCCTCACCCCTAAACACTGCTGCTGATGGTTTCTGGCCTGCTCCCACAACCAAGCAGTCAAGCTCAGTAGCGGCGCCCTAACCCAAACCGGGATTAGGGTTTAGGGTTTAGGGGTTAGGGTTATATAGGGGTTAGTGGAAAAGTAAAATGGAAACTGCTATTTAGGGGTTTGGGGTTTAGGGTTTACTAAGCCCCCTCCAATTCATGGGGGGTTAAAATCGGGATCCTAATACTAAGGCCCTGAAAAGGTGGGAGTTAATTAATCGTGGGTCTACATTAGATTTTAGGGGATTTACAGTTCAGGGGGTTTATTGCCTTAGGGTTAGGGGCCTTAGGGCTAAGGGTTTAGGGACTTGTACGGCTTAGGATTCGGGGCCTGAAGGTTTAGGGCCTGAGGGGTTAGTGTTTAAGGCCCTAGGTTTTAGGTTTGGGGTTTAGGGTTTAGGGCCTCACTCTGGTTTTTGGGTTCACGGCTTTCGGTTTTGAGGGCCTTGAGGTTTGGTGTTCCAGGGTCCAGGGTGGTCATTCAACAATCTGCGCTTTACAGCTTGATGAAACTGACCATAATCGAAAATCAAATAGAACACGAATTGGAAGCTGAGGCTATATGAGCTACAGTAATTTCTACACTAACTTACCCAAGGGACCCCTGTGTCCACCCTTAATGGCCCCTGTGTAAGCCTAATATTGACAGTGGGATCTCTTATGGGGGTTCTGCGGGGTGCTAAGTCTGCCATTGTCTGAGAATCAGCTGCATCTAGGAAACAAGTTCCATTCCAACGTTTGACGTCTGTAAAACCTTTGTGTAAATGTATATATATATATACACATGTATACACATGTATACACATAACCCCATGCGACCGCAGATTCCATTTGAGTTTCCGTTTGATGTTCCATTTGATTCTTCATGCTGGCAACTTAATGCTCTTAAGCAGTTACTCAAAACCCTTAATGCTAAAACCCTATGTAAAATGTAAGCCCTAAACGCTGAACCCTGTCAGTGCTCTGGAGGTTCACCGTCCATGCAGGCCTGGTGTGACTTAGGCGGCTGGGTGGTGAGTAAGGCAAGCTACAGGGCTTTTGAAAATCTTTCGGAAATTGTTGCAACCATGTTCTCAACTTTTAAACTTCGCACGTGGTATGAGGCTGCGCCAACGACAGCAGCTGCTTTCAGCTCTCGCTCAACAGAGCTGTAGCGAAAGGAAGGTCTAACTTGCTTTTTATGCCTCATCCAGGTAACCAGATGTCTGTCTACGGGTGGCACGGCCAACCAAACCCTAAACTCTTAACCCTAAACATGGCAAACCTAGGAAGGCCCAAACCTTGCCTGGCCAGAGAGAAGTGGCCGCGGGTCAGCCATGGCGTAGAAACGGCAAGGCTTTGGCCGAACTCCCAGACTTGCATGAACGTCCGAAGTGGAAGCTTGCTGGAATACTAACCCTAAGGCTCAAAATTGCCCAAAAGCCTTGTATAGTATGGTCTTTGGGCCCAAAAGCCTTGTATTTTGAGTCCTTAGAGCCTTACGGTAAAGCTTTCCTATGAAACTTATGAATGTGCACCGACTGCATCCATCAACTATCCGAACAGACTGATTGAATGATGTGAACTGAGCAGATAGCACATAGCAACAGGGAGTGGAAGCTACGAGTGCATGTGCAGCAGCACTTGTGCAATCAGAGATGAAGGTTCCTTCGTGTATCTTCGTGGGTCCGCAAAGGTTCGGATAGCTATTCAAGTGAAAACTGCCAGCCATAAAGAGCAAGGTTCGCCAAACCCTGCACGAGAGCTTGCAGTCGAGCCTGATCCATTGCTCAGGTCCATCTCCTGCTAATGCTGAGGCACTCGTTAGATATGGTACTTTCCCAAAATTAGGGTACCCCAATATAGACCCCAAAATACTATAATCCTTAATATGGGGACCCCCAAAAAGGTACCCCTAATTTTGGGAAACTCCCATATAGATGATTCGTCGTTCTTCGGATGTCCAAGGACCTCTGCTTCATGCTGGTGGTACTTACTGAACGGAGATCTGTGTAGGCGGGCTGCCTGCTGGCTGCGCTTTCTCGATCCGCATTGCAGTTTCACAAGTTGCAGTTATACACTTACATTGACATTGTTGTTAGCCTCAGGCTTCGAGCCGCACGCATCTTGCGGCATCTTCCTCCAAGTCTTGATGCGAAGAAGAGGTAGTGCACAAAAATGTCCATGCTTACAGCTGCAGAGTGAGTCTGAGAATCAAAAGGTCGCCTTCTAATTACATCAAAGGGCTCGTCATAGTGCTGACAAGAAAGTGCAGAGCAGCACCGCCAGGTGTTCTGCAATCGTGGAGGCTCAACACATCTAGATGAAGCGTCCGTTTTCGTGCTACAGGACGTAGCATATACCACAACCTTTCAGGCAAACGCTGTGGCTTCGCCTGCCCTACCTCCTCGCTTCCCTCATGTCTACTTTGCGCCCTTTTGTGATGGCGGATCCTCCTTCCGAATTCCAAACGAGTAGGGCGAGTTCTGGCAGCTTTGCTCGCCCGGGCCACAAGCATAAGGCACTTGCATGCTGCTGCCCTAATCCAGCATATTCTAACCTTGGTCACAACAGCATGGCAACAGAACCTTTACGCATCCGTACATAACCGACAACCGAGTTGAGTTAGGGAGGCTGGTAGTTCAGAAGGCAGCGGCTGGCTGTCTTGGCAGATGCTTCAAAGCCCACCCTGTCCGCAAAGCAAAGGCCATCCAAGCGACGCAACGGCCAGAGTCCCTGATGCGTTATAATCCAAACTGCTAGCATCTCCCTTAATAACCCTTATAATAGTCCGCTATATAACCCCCTTTCAAGGAGTTTAGATTATGGCTCCAAACTCCTAAACACTGAACAATAGACCCTATCTAAATCCTACACACTGGCTTCCAAGTTCTTTTCCAGTATCCCAAAACCCCAAACCCTAAACCTCTCTAAACCCTTAACCCCAATAAAACCCCTATCGGACACCTATATAACCCCCAGTGGGTGGACAGGCCTGCTTGTGACCCGTGGGTACCGTTCAAGACAATAATGCTCCTTGGGACTTAGCTTGGACCTTAGACCCTTAGCCTTTTGGGATTCCCTTCTATTCCTATTAAAACCCCAAACCCCAAACCCTAAACCCCTAAACCCTCAACCCCTAAACCCTAAACCCCAATATAACCCCTTATTCTATTCCTATTATAGGCACCTAAGGGTTAAACCCTTAGTAGGGCTCCTAAGTGCCACCCAGAATGATGCAACAATGCAGCACTCCCCGGCCTTGCTCACCCGCGCTGGCCGTAATCTAAACTCCTTTAAGGGCGGTCATATAGGGATATATAGGGGATTATATAGGGACTATGAACCTTAGAGGGGGTTATATAGGGGATTCTACAGGGGACTATGAACTATAGAGGTTAATTCAAGCATGCTATGGAATAAGGAGCCACACTCACATCTACTGGGCTTTGGCGACTCAAAGCTACGCACAAGAAGCCTAAGCAGCCCTCGCTGTAAAGTGCCATAATCAGTATATACGGAATTGTATTGGTGTTATATAGGAAAATGGAAAAGAAAATGGAAACTGCTATTTAGGGTTTAGGGTTATATTCAAAAGACATATCTGCCAGGGAATTTGCCTCTCATCAGTTGGCACTAGCTTCCATAGATGAAGGGACCCCAAAAATGGACTCCAGTACATTGTACCAGCTTGCCGGGGACTATCCCTAATTTCCGGAAAGCCTCATTTTGAACTACATGGGGGTAGCTTCCCTGCTTTGTTTGCTTGCGCTGCCTTTATCTTTGCCCAATGTCACTCGTTTGCTCATACACCCCAAACTCACAAATAGATGTGCCGAAAACAAAGAGTGAAGGACTCGGAGGGTCTTGCTGATCCCTAAGGGTCCAAGGACCCAAATGATAGGGTCCTAGGGCCCAAATACCATAAATATTGTAGTATTTGGGCCCTAAAACCCTGTTTTTTTGGGTCCTTGGACCCTTAGGGGATACTTCCACCTACGAAGACATCAATTCTCAAAGTCTTCGTTTTCCTTTCAATAGCAGCAGCAGAAGCTTCATTCAATATATTACGCGTTTTACTCGGAGTCCTTACAGAATCACTTGATTGCTTGGGATATCTGTATATGGCCCATCTTCCAGGATGGAAAACCAGATGTATGAATCAGACCTTGGGCTTCTAAGTGCCAACCTTGTTGCAACTTTCCTCAGCTGAACTATTGGCAACATCCAGAGGTTGACATCTGAAGCTATAACCCAAAGGGTCCCCAAGTAACCAATAATTGGGTACTTGGGTTTTGGGGTAATAGTAGTTATAGTACAGGTTTTGGGTAAGTATATGATTATTAGGTACTTGGACCCTTAGGGTAAGACCCTTGGTTTTTGGGTTACTCCCTCGATTTACGGGAATGGGTCGCAGGAAGGCTAGTAATTACGGGTGTCGCTCAGATGTAGCCACGTAGCGGCTAGTTGCTGTTGACGGGGTCCATCTGCCATAAATCGATTACAGGCGCATGCGAAGCTTGCACGACACTATCGTCGTCATGGGCGGTCTGGCCGCACTGCGATTCTTGGTGCCTATAAGGACTACCAAGATCAGGCTCTGTTTTTACAATGAAACCTAGCATCCCTAGATCTGAATGAATACAAACACTTCACAGGTGCAAAAGCTATTTTGACCCACCCTGTATGTGCTTCAAATTTCCTGCAGGCTTCCATTTTGCCAGCGTCGGTAAGTGCAAAGAATGCAGACATAGGTCTCGAGGGTGGATGCACCTGACTTAGACTTCGATGCAAGGTCAAAGCGATTGTGTTATGGTCTGCTGTCTTGATGCACTTCGACAGTGTGCTCGTGCTAGTGTACGACACACGCTACCCGACATTTTTTCGCCAGGTAGCTAGAATTTCGACGGACTGCCAAGACACGGGCAGTTGAAAACAGGCATTAGGGTGACAAACATCCGACATCTTGCCCAACATCCCCTCCACGTCCAAATTGCGATGCTCGCTTCTTTCAAGACGACTCACCCACTCACGCTCCCATTCAAAGTGTCAAGGACACCTCTTCTAGGGCTTGGGGCATGCACTCCCTTCTAAGTTTTGGGTCATGGGGCATTGGCCAGCTCCTTTTGCAGTTAAAGCACATGTGCCTTCAGTTCCCTGCTCACAGGAATGAGGATTAGGTAAACTTGTTTTGGGATGGTGTTTCTCAACGGAACTTGAGGTTTGCAGGGCATATACAAGACGTGATGATAAACTAGTAAGATCCCGGATCTAGTAAGCATTTGCTGCAAGTAAAACTCAGCTCTGATTACGTACACAGAGGTTTTAACCTACTATTTTGACAAGGAAAGAACTCTCACTGTGACATTAGCATCTGTCTATGCGCGGTGTTCAGCGGCAAGACGTCCACACCTTCATCTCTCAGCAACATGCTCCGCGCGCTGGCTTTCGCTTCTTGCTCCTGCAGGAGCTACCAAGCGATGGGTTACTTTTGCTTTCTCAAGATATGGGACCGGTCTCTCTTCAAAAGTGCTTCTACAAGTGTTAGTGTTACCTCTAAGTGGCATGAGCACTTGCGGACGCAGGGACACAAACCCCACCCAGAGGTCTTTGCAGCTGCCGTCCGAGATGGAGCTTTGGGTGCCGGCAGTGTCTCTCCACGTCCTGCCGTGGTCTCAACTCAAGGGGCATACAAACCAATCTATTGGGGTTATGTGGGAGATCTTATGGGGATAATGGAAAAGAACATGGAAAATATAGGGGTTACAGGACCTGTAGCTGCGCACACCCCGGCTGGTGAGGGTCAAAGGCAGCAGTGAACTTCAGCAAACACAGGGGTGCGCCAGGCAGAGGCAGTGCTTCAACACGCTAAACTGACTGAAGTTTGCTAGGAAGTCCCAGCGGGTTTCATTAATCCATCTTGCTGAGAAGACAGCCTTCAGCTTTTCCGGTTGGAGGAGATGCGGCTGCCTGCCAGACAAGCAAGTAGCGGTAGCAAGAGGCAGCGAAGCAGCCTGCATGACCAGCACTAGCAAGAAAACCTCCTAAGGAAAGGCATCCTGGCAGACATCTCCTGGTCCTGGCCCATTGTCCACATCGAACAAAAATGGATGCCACATGTGGAACACTTAAACAAGCAATGGAGAATTAACAACCATGGAATCTGATCCGCCACCTAGAGATCTCGTAGCAATGAATGGAATTTAGCTCGTCGATCACGCATCTGCGTATGTCTTCCGCACGCTGCAAGTGCAAATGATACATTGCCAGCACACAAGTTCATAAGCCGAAGATCAGAGAATTCTAAACCCTAAACCCTAAACCCTGAACCCTAAACCTTGAACCCTAAACCTTGAAACCCTAAACCCACATGGTTTTCAAAGCTGCCTTCTCCTTGCTGGGAGTAGGTGTGAAGCTTTTCTCCTTGCTGGGCGTCGGGGATGGGCTGTATGATGGCCCAGCTCCACCTTGGATTCATCACTTCTATATTGGGGTTATATAGGGATAATGGAAAAGAAAATGGAAACTACTATTTAGGGTTTATATAGAGATTATATAGGGGTTATATTGGGGTTATATGGGGATAATGGATAAGAAAATGGAAGCTACTACAGGGTTTAAGGTTTAGGGCTTCTATATTGGGGTTATATAGGGATAATGGAAAAGAAAATGGAAACTACTGTTTAGGGTTTATATAGAGATTATATAGGGGTTATATTGGGGTTATATAGGGATAATGGATAAGAAAATGGAAACTACTACAGGGTTTAAGGTTTAGGGCTTCTATATTGGGGTCATATAGGGATAATGGAAAAGAAAATGGAAACTACTACAGGGTTTAAGGTTTAGGGTTTGGGGTTTAGGGTTATATGGGGATAATGGAAAAGAACATGGAAACTACTACATTTTAATAGGGTATATAATAGGGTTATATAGGTATAATGGAAAAGAAAATGGAAACTGCAGGGATTACAGGGGTTATGTAGGGATTATTAGGGGATTGTATTAAAACCCCCCCTCCCATCGCGGTATACTGCAATATGATATGGGGACTAGACTAGTTAATGGGGGGGGGAAATTGGAGGGAAGGGATCACTTTCACTGCGTGGATGGCTGCTGCTTTGTCAGGGCTGTGATTTAGATGGAATTTTGTGGACCAAGCCTTAAGCCCTAAACCCTAAGGCCAATTACCTAGGAGCAAGGCTTTCAGGGCTCACATCCCTAAACCCTAAACCCTTTAAACCCCAAATCCCCGCTCCAAAGAAGCAACTCCCAAGCCTGCCTGCTGGCTGCTTAGATTCTGAGCTTGCTGCAGGCTTCAACTGCAGAGGCGTTTAGGGTTTAGGTTTAGCATCTTAAGTCCAAACAAAAGGCTTCTTCTATTCCTCAACAACTTGGATAGAAGGGCTCGAATGTTTGGTCATAAAAACTCATGAGTGCTTGGTTTTAGACGCCCTACATCTTTCCATTTCCAGATCTGACCTGCTGCATCACAAGACCTGTGAGGAACCTGTTTGATCTGGTGCTTGGGCTTGTGAGAGACAGACTTTTTGCCCTTATGGGGGTCTTAGTAATAGAATGGAAAAGAAAATGGATACTACTATGTCATATAAGGTTTAGGGTTTAGGGTAGGGGGACCCCAAATACTTTTCGTCCCAGGTTCGTACACTATAGATAGAGGCCCTTCATCCTTAAGCCGTTGAAAAGGGCTCCCGAGGTCTCTGTTTGGGGCTGGAGCGATGTCATTCCTCCACACCTAAACCCTAAACCCTAAGTAGTAGTTTCCATGTTCTTTTCCATTATCCCCCAGCGGTCACTCCCACAACTCTGACCTCTTGCATAAAACGGCGACGCAGCGAAACTGCTGGGGCAAACACCGGGCTTCGCTTCAGCAGTTGGGGTCTGACCTCCGCCTGGATACCCAAAGGGTCCATGTACCCAATAATTAGGTCCCTTTAAAAGGTATACATAGGGGTCTAGGGTTTAGGGTCCAAGTACCCAATAATTAGGTACTTGGGTTTGGGGTAATAGTCATTATAGTATTGGTTTTGGGTAAGTATATGATTACTATAGGTACTTGGACCCTTAAGGGTAGAGCTGCGGGTGCCGAAGGCTTCTGCGATACGTATACGTATTTAGTGAGACGATGCTGCCGCAAACTGCTTCTCTAAAAGCCGGTGCTCAAAACAGGAATGCTTGCCCCCATAAAAACTCTAGACCTTAAAGCCTAGACCCTAAACCCCAAATAGTAGTTTCCATTTTTGTTCCATTATGCCTATGTAAACCTAGTATATTCCCTTTTTCGCAAGCTGCGCGCTTTACAGCAGATGTTTTCTAGTTCGGCGCACGTGCCGCATCTGAAGCGGATTCAAAGCATGCTGGAGACAATGTTGCCTGTCCCTTGCCTGTCCCTTCTGTGAAGCTTTCCATAGGTCGTTTGATGCGAAGCCGCTGGAGCTCTGTTTGGACACTCTGCATATCCCTAAACCGTAAACCCTGGTGTTGTAGGCATGGGTCAGAGTGTTACTTCTTGCTGTGTGGATTGCACAGTATGGCTTTCGAGTCGGGATTCGTACGAGTACTTCCAGGAGGTCTTCGTAAATTACCGCAGGCTTGGGCTTGTCAAGAACAGTCTAAAGAGATCGCGAAGTTGACGGCATTGGTTCGGGGCCTTAACTCAGGACAAAGCCTACCTGGACCTCCCAAATACCCATAATAATAGCCTATATACACATTCTTTTGGGTAAAGTGACATTATCAATGGTATTCGGGAGATCCAGATACCTCTTCAAGCTCATGCCAAGCCACTGTGGTTGGCTGTAGCGTAGGATAGTGGATCTGCGCCAAGCGTGCTCTTTTGTCTTACTGGTGCTTATGGGAAATGGGTGAGTGAATATATATATGTATATCTACATATATATATATATGGGGATTATATGGGGATCCACTGCCCCAGTCTCCCTTGCAGCTCAAGGCCTACAAAATTCGTTAGGGATGACGCGATGATGTTCACAGAAGGGTTGAGAATAATTGGATGAGTGGACTACGAAGCACAACTCGGGGACCAACCCTAAACCCTAAAACCCTATCCACCTATGTATATTAAACCTGAATGGGCCTGTTTTCTGACTTGACCTTTCAGGATTGGATTTAGGATCTATAAGTATTAGTTTCCATTTTCTTTTCCATTATCCCGATATAACTCCAATATATACCCTGTATAATCCCTATATTATATAACCCCTACATAATCCCTAGGGTTCTCCTCCTAGAGCCCCCTTGGAGGTGCTTGGAGGCCACTGGAGCCCCAGAGGTCCTCAAGGCTCCACTGGTGGGGAATTAGCCCCTCGGAGGCCCCTGGAGGCACCTGTTGAACAAATATCAAAACAAGAACGCAGAAAATTGAGTTTGTTTTCAATGTAAACAAAGGCAGACCGCCCTCAATTTTTAAATGCATAAAGACGGGCCTGAAGGCTGTTGGCACTTCTGGAGACTCCGGAAACGGGCCTTCAACATAACAAATACAAAATGTGGGATACAGGGGACACGGGCAGGTGTCGAGTGAAGGAAGAAAAACGAGTAAACATGTCAAATGCAAAGGGATTCTGGGAGGGTAGGATACCAAACATGTGGAATAGAAGAAGTCCTGCTAATTGTTTGGACTTAAGATGCCAAACCCTAAACCATAACCTGCTCTCATTGTCACCAGGCTAACACTGGCCTGCAACGAAGGATCCGGTTGGAGGCGGCAGGGAAAAACCTCTGGCTGAAACAACTGGGCTGCTGTTGAGGAATTTAAATTAAGTTACCATGATGGGTATATCATGGGTATATAGATCTATTCTAGATATAGTAATTACAAAGCTTTCCCCAATATAGCAAGTTAAATTGAACCCCTTAACAGCAACCCAGACAAAGTCAAGGGCTGCCCCAAATCGCTACATGGTTTACTTACTGGTTGTTAGTAGAGAATAAGGGAATAATCAATAATTATCATCCCCTGCTACTCCTATATGATGCATTCCCTTATCCTCTACTAACGCTGCGCAGGTTTAGGCCCGCTACTGGATCCGTGCAACGCCCCTGGCCTGGTTCAATAGAAGCCTCAACCATCCCAGTAAAATGCACTTACCTAGTGTAGTGAGCTCACTTGTCCACTTAATCCATGGACATGGGTTCCTTATTGAGGACTATACAAGGAACGATGCTAAAGCACAGGAGGAACACCATCACCGGATGCTAAGTCGAAGCATTCGGATCAGCAAAGATGACATCTCCCAAGGCCTGATATGAGCCACAGTTAAACTATGAGCATTATTGGCATAATGGAAAATCAAATGGAAAACAAAGTGGAAAATCAAACGGACTCTGGGCTTATGGAGGAGGTTTGTGGGAATCATATTGCCTACATAATTGAATGGACGCGGGTTCCTTATTAGGGATTATATACTCAACTATAAGAAGGACTTCTATGTCCACTGCTAGGGGTCCTTAGGAAGCCCAGCAGCTCATTTAGGGCTGCTGACGTAGTAGCCAAAAATACTCCCACCCAGGCGGGGGCCTAACTCTCAAAGCTGATTCCAAACCTCCACCCTAAACCCTAATCCCAAACTTTGCGGCCGAGAACCTTTAAGCGCAGGCAGAAAACCTAGCATCCTACCGTAGCACTTACTGGTTGATAGCAGGAATCAAAAGGGATCCCTGTTGTAGGGTTTGGGGTGTAGGGTTGAGCCCCTACAAGTAGTCCCCAAGAAGCTTCTCCTTTCCACATACGTTGTTTCTTCCTGATTCCCTACTAGGAAGCAGCAGGACTTGGCATCCTGCCTCCAAAGTTGAAGTTTCCTCCAAGGAGGCTGGGTCCTTCACAACTGGGCTCATCCCGTTCCTCTGTGGGGGTTTGCTTTAAAAACCCAAAACCCCAAACCCTAAACCCTAAAAAGGGGGGGGCGCTTAGGAACCCAAGCGCCATAGATAGAGGGGATAACAATGCCATTGTTAGGGATTATATGGTTTAGGGGGTTAAGGGTTCATGTAAATATGTATGTGAACCATTCGGAGAATTGACCAAATGAGTGCTCTTTGAATCGAAGAAACATACATGGGGACCCGGACTGTAGTAGGCACTCAAGAATGACATGGGGTAATCGCTGCCCCCTAAGATGGAAACTCCCCACTGCCTCACATTAAACGCTCCTAATACATGATAGTAAGTATAGGATCTAAAAATGGAATATTCAATATATGGTTCCTAGATAATCCGAGTTTCCATCTTCAAGTTCCATTGTCTGTTTCGATGCGATTCTCCATTTTTGGGATGGTAGCTCCTATGTAACCCTGCACAACCCCTAGAATGTCTGCGTATAATCCCTACAGAACTTACTTAGCTCCTACATACTCCCTACATAATGACACGCACTAAACCCACTTTTCTATGGCTTGGATCGAGAACTGCTGGTTTCCATTAATAGCGGGAACGGCACCCCTTATCTTGTAAAACCCCCAATTTCGAAGACATAGGAAGACTGATGGTCAATTCAAGTTGTTACAGCCGCAAAAGTATACAAAACTCTCCAAACCCTACTGGCTTTCAGACTGAGCCGTTAAGGAGAGCTCGGCAGCTGAGATCTATGAAGGGGGAATACAACCTTACCATGACTAGTACCGTTATTACTACTCTCATTATGACTTTTACCAGTGTTACTAATATCCAAATTACTACTACTACTACTACTACCACTACTACTACTACTGCTAATGGAGAAAACGTGACGAACTGCAGAAAACCCAAACTGCATCCTTTTCTGAGAGTCCGAACAGAACCTGCACATCAAAGCGGCGCTCGCAAAAGAGCTCCTGTAAAGCTGGGCAGTGGCGGAGGCAGCACTGGCGGGGTCCTTCGGCAGTGGGCTGGGGGGCAGAAGCTCCTTGATATGCGGCACCTTGACAGCATGTGACATGTATACCTCGACTGCAACCCCCCAAGAATGTCTATCCTAGGTGAACGCCCCAACTTGTAATAGTTGTATAGTAGGTATGTAAGAGGACCCTAATAAAATCACTAGTATGCCTTATAGTCCTATTACAGGGTGGGGCGTCCGCCTAATGTCTATTGAATCTGAGGTTCGCAGGTCGGTCCCTCCTGACTGCTGCAGGCACTAGTTACTTGTGACATGGCCACATTAAGGCTTAGGGTTTGGGGGTAGTTTTCATCCCTTAACCTTTAGACACGCGTGGCTTTACAGGGAAATAGACATGACGCTCTGTATAGCCCAAGCCCTGAACCCGAAATCCTAAAAAGTAGCTTCCGCTTCTCTTTCATTATCCCTACATAATCCCCAAACATACATATATATATATATGTATGCATATACACGCCCATATAACCTTCATATCAACCCTAAACCCCAAACCCTGAACCACAAACCCTAAGCCCTGAAACCCGTGTACAATCCCTGGATCACTCCTAAACCGAAACCCAAAAACCTAAAACCTACACCCTAAATCCCTATATAACCTCTAGATTTCCCAAACCCTGATGTAATATATTCCCATCTACGGTTTACGGTTTAGGGCCCACATTCACCAAACTCTAGACCCTAAACTCTGACGCGGCCGGGCCTTGAGCTAAGCGTGGGCGCGCCAGGTGCAAAGGGCTCCGCCACGAAGCTTCCTATGCTGGGGAAGGCCAGCCTGGCTGATATATAGTTCATAGAGATCCCAGCACAAGTTACCTTTAGGGGTCTAGGGTTTAGGGTAAACCCCCCACCCCGACCCAAATATTGAATTTTCCCACTGTGGAAAACTGCACTATATGGTGAACATATAGAATTGTGGGGTGGGGGGTGGGGTTCGATACTAGTTGTCTGGATATGCGTTTTTACGAACATCAGACACTATGCGGGCGCTGAAGCGCCAATTTTCTCTGCTCTCAAAGCAAATCTGGGTACTTGATCCTTTTTGAAATATGACGGTCTTGATTATGTGTTATATATGGGGTTTATGGAGGTTATATAGGGATAGTGGAAAAGGGTTTAGGGGTCGAGGTTGGGTCCTGACCCCACCCATTAACAGTCTATAGTAGGGATCATACTAAAGGATATGTATAATTACTTATATTGCACATCTTATCCAACTGATAATGGGTGGGGCCAGTACCCAATGTGTAAACTTGTAAACATCATGCAGAATGCTAACCTCTATGCAACCCCAGGCAGAATCTCATGGATAAGCTGTGGATAAGGAAACATACATGGGGTTTAAAGGTTTAGGAGATCATTTCGGCCAAGTCTGAGTTCGGAACGGATTGGGAGGCCCAGCTCCGCCATACGCGGGGCTGTAGGTGCCCGCTCCACCTGTGTAGTGTCTTAGGGTTTATGGTTTAGGGTTTTGGGGTTTAGGGTTTTTGTTGGTTGAATCCAGTGAGATTATCTCCCTTGTATAAAAATACTATACCCAAAAGGAGGATAGAATCCTACTCTATGTGGGGCACGATAGAATCCTCAAATAAACTACTAGTCACCCAGTTTTGCTGAAGTCAGGCTTCAGACTTTTTGAGATCAAGGCGATGGTTGCGATTCTATAGCGATAATATGAAGGTTATAAATGGAATTATAAGGATAAACTGAGGATTACATAAGGCCTTGTAGGGATAATCTATTGAGTATATAGGAAGAATGTAAGGGTTGTATAAGGGTTAATACCCTAATGATGGAGAATCAAATGGAAGATAACATGGAAACTGAAAAGGGCACTTTGGCTACAATGGGAACTACGAGCCACGGGAATGTCAGAGCGCATTTTCGAACGTCGAAGTCTTCGCCCTCATGGCTTGTTATGAATAAGACGACGAGGCGCTTGCAAGAATTAGTTTCCCGTGCAGTTCCAGCTCTGAGTGAGGTTCAGCCTATCCTTAAATTGTCGATATTGAAAACTGCGCAAAGGTGCGTGTGTTCTTCCTGGAAGCCATTGTAGCCAACGTGTCCAAGTTGTCAATGGTCTTTTCCTTTTGACCTTCCGTCATTGGGGAATTTTTTCTATATAACCCTCATGCTATCTCCATATAATCCCTACAGTACATATTTTGCGCTCCCTTCTGATGCATGCCTGTCAGGCATGTTTGATAATATGCAGTTGCCCAGTGGAGTGCGCAAGCAATACAGTTTGCATGGGGATTTTATGGGGCTGTTGGATTATATAGGGTCATACGGGAATTATATGGATGATATGGGGTTTGTACAAAGTTATATAGCTATATAGGGATGATACACCCTAAACCCTAAACCCTAAAACCCTAAATCCTAAAACCTAAACCCTAAAACCTAAACCCTAAATCCTAAACCCTAAATCCTAAATAAACCCTAAGCCCTTGCCGAGGCTGAGTTAGAGACATCTGCTAGGAGGAGGTCCGTAGGAGACCGTGCCACCTGGCAGTCAGGAACAACCCGGCCTTGACACTCGACATTAGGCAAGGCCTGGGGTGTAGGGTTT
>CAJNIZ010002606.1:15189-25716 GCA_905231905.1 Symbiodinium pilosum
TGGTAGTAGCGGTAAGTCTTGGCACTTCAGCAGGTGCAGTAGGCGGGGGCGCAGCTGACCCACTGGGAGGTTGGCTGGCCTTAGCGACTGCGATTGTACCTGCTCCCAGAGTGTCGCCTGCAGGACTTGTCGGAGGTAAGGCGGGTAGGCGAGACATAGCTTAGGCTACGGCTGATAACCTAAAGTTACCAGCAGAAAGACCTGAAACACTTTTTGTACTTGAGCCACACACAAGTTGAGTATCAACAATTATATGGGGCTTATAGGGTATATAGGCGGGAATGGAAAGGGAAATGGAAACCACTGTGTCTCATGTAGGTTTTTGGACTCGAGACTCTCATGGCATGCGCAAGCTGTGATTGGGTTTCCGGTCCTGTGCTCTCAGGGGCAGTAAACATATTCCTGACTGTGGCTTTGGCAGTAATGCACCCAGGACAGCCAGCAAAATCTTTAACGTTCAAGAAGCTGGAAAGCCACCCAAACCCTAACTCCTAAGCCCTAAACCCTAAAACCTAAGCCCTAAATCCTAAATCTAAACCCTAAGCGGTAAAACCCTAAGCCCTAAACCCTGCAGGCCAGCCTGAATAAGTGTCACCTTTTTTCAGGCTGGGGTACCTGTAGCAGCAGGGAGGTCATTCTAATTAGGGCCTGGGGTTTAGGATTTAGGGTTTAGGGAGGGGCCACAGGTCATATCCGTCTCACCACATGGGCCCTGACGGGCCCTTTGTGGAGTATGTAACTTCAGGTACAGCAGGGTAGTCCCTAAACCTTAAACCCTATAAAGCTGGGCCTAACTACAGCAAACTCAGAAGCTGCAGGGCATGCTCTGGGCACGCGTAGCCGTTGCTGCCAGCGTAACCGTTGCAGTTGGCGTAGCCGTTGCTGCTGGCGTAGCCTGACGTGTAAAACTGTCACGGCTAAAAGCTGCAGCAGCTTACCTATCCTGGCCCAACTGCCTGCTATGAAAGCAATTCAAAAAACCGCTTGCTGGTCATCCAGGTAGCCGTTGCTGTTGGCATAGCCGTTTCGACACGCGCCGTTGCTTCCGTAACTACTGCCATAAGGCCCCAATGACGGACCTGGGCAGGCCATGCAGGCTGCAGGCGTCTATGACTTCGGGCAGGGGAACGAGAAGTTCGAGCCGGAAGGATCCTACTCCGTAGCGGTGCCACCTGCATTGAACTTCATAGGCTGTCATAGACATCCAAGTGCCCGAGAACTTTGGAAGGCCTTTTAAGGACAGGGGCCCCTAGCAAGCTCTTGCTCAAACATTAGCTACGTAACAAACACAAGAAACATAGCAATAATAACAACTGAAAAAATCGTTGTAATGGTCATAATAATAGTAGTGAGAATAATCATGAAACATCTGATGTGAATGCTAGGGTTAGGGTATGGGGTTCAGGGTTTCCTTGGGGTGGTGCACGTGGTTGCGTTTGAAATTGACGGGCTATTTCACTCGCAACCGTTGCTGTTACCTCTTGTTGCTTCTTCTAGATTCTTATGCTTTACCCAACAGCTTGCACATGAGCCATTGGCTAAACTCCTAGTAATACCCCTTAATAACTCCTATAGTAGTACCCTATATAGTCCCATATATCCCCTTTAAGGATTTTCGACCCGAAACCTAGACCCTAAATGGCAGTTTCCATTTTTTCCATTATCCCCACGTAACCTAAATAATCCCATATATAACCCCACTGAGGAGTTTAGACTATAGCTCACATGACGACTCACAGCATAGCAGGAAGAAACTTGAGGTGGAGGCTTGCTGGAGCGGCGCCCAAGCCAGTATCTTGCAAGTCTGATGGTTTAGGGCTTAGGGTTTAGGGGGATGTCTGAGGGATTTCGAGCTGGGGAACTGTAACCTATGCAATCAGCCCGCTTGCTCCGCATAAGTCAAGCTTCATGAAACAGGCGCAGCTCTCAACTTATGATAAACTCCTCTCTGGGTGAAGACTACCCCCAAAACCCTAAACCCTCAAACCCAATCCTGAACCCTCAAGACTCTTCAGGCACCTTACAGTCATCACGGGTTAACTACCTAAAGAAAAACATGCAGTTGACAGGCCTAGACAGGGACAAGCCATGTTCTGGGTTGCTGTTGAGGTTTAGTGTCAGGGATTTAGGGATTTAGGGTTACAGTAGGGTTTAGGGCGTTAGGGTTCAGGGTTTGGGGATTCAGGGATCTAGGGTTTTGGACACTTAGGGTGTAGGGTGCTGCCATTATGACTTGGTACCATTACTTCTATTTTTGCTACTATTACCATCATTACCATCATTACTATTGTTCAATTAGGTTTTACAGTTTTGGGTTTACATACCAAGGATATTTAGTGAATTATGTTGTTTCCTTACTATGGTATTTGAACTTACGTTCCCTTAGAAACAACCCAGTCTTTGCAAGAGTCTGTTGCAAAGGGAATGGAAATCCAAGATAGTAGCCAGGCACATTGAGCCAGAAAAGACGAAGCCTTACTAAGCCCTAAACCCTAAAACCCTGAACCTTGAACCCTAAACCCTAAAACCTTAAACCCTGCAACCCTGAACCCTAAACCCTAAACCCTCAAACCCTTTGGCAGGTAGGTCCGCAACAGGATCCCGACATAAGAACCTAAGTCCCTGATGCAAAATGAAGACTAGGAGCAGGTGATTACTATTATTACAGCTACTGCTATAATGACCATTATGACTGTTATTACCATGATTAACATTATTACCGTTATTGCTATTATTCCAATATATGACTATTATTACCATGGTTAACATTATTACCGCTGTCACTCTTACTACCAGTATTACGATTACCACCATTACGACTATTATTACCATGGTTAACATTATTACCGTTATTGCTGTTATTACCCGTACTACTCTCCTTGCGATTATGACTACTGTTACCATTGTTACTATTATTACAATGAATACTATTACCATTTTTACTATCATGATGACTATGACTATTACTTCCGCTATTTCTGTTGTTACTATTGCCTTCCAAACTAAGTCGACTGCGTCCCTGAGGCGAAGCACCTTGCCTGAGACCTTCCTCTTCTCTCTCCCTAACTCAAAGGGAGCTCCGAGTACGACGGAACGGAAGTACACCCAAAACATATCTTGCTCGTAGTCTAGGCTCAAAGCGGCAAGGAAGATCGTAAACTGGCAGCTACAAGAGACCTACCAACGCGAGCCAGTCATGGGAGCTGTTTAGTTGGAATTCTTAGAGTATCTGCCAGCCTCGTCTCCTCCAGAAATTTCAACGTCTGCAATTCCCACTTGGGCTACAGTCTAAACTCTTACCCCTATACTACACACCTATAGAATCCCCTATATAAGCCCCCTTTCAGGAGTTTAGACTATAGCCCACTTGGGAAGCGTGTGAAAATCAACGATAACCAGCCCCGCTGCACTTTACTTCTGCTGAGGCAGCCACGGTAGGATCGGAGTCCATCTCTGTACCAGTCACCTGGCCGAGCTAGCCGGGTGCTTGAGAGGTTTTCTCAAACACAATTGAGGGGCTGAAAAAATCATGATGCAGTTGTGGCTTAGCATGTCCCTTACTGAGTATTAATGTACACCACCACGGACCATAATTCTGACGACCTTCGCGTTTAAACCCTAGATCCTAAACCGTAAATATCACTCAGTCCCCGCCTATGCCCATTGACACGTTTTTTTTTGCATTGCAAGAGTTCCGTCCTACCCAAATCAAATGTCCAATGCGCCTATTCCCTACCAACCCTAACCCAAAACCCTGTATAATATTCCCTTATTCGCTAGTAACCCTAAACCCTATACTGTAGTTTCCTTAGACCTATAATAGAAATAGTATTTTCAGTATTTCTGTAATACAGATTAATAAAAATTCCTAAGGACAGTACAGTATATAGTATACTCCCTTATTCCCTACAAACCCCCAGTCAGTAAGTGGTGAACTGTTTTGCGGCTTGCCGGCCGCGGGCTGAAACCCTAAACCCTAAACCCTAGGGTTTAGGGTTTAGGGTTAGGATTCGGTGTACCCTAAGGCTCTAAGGACATATATGTTGAGGCTTTTGGGCCCAAAGACCTTATAATAGAAGGCTTTCAGGCTATTTTGAGCCTTAGGGTTAAGGTTTAGGGAGGGTTTCCGTTGCATGTTCGATGTCTTTCTCCATGATTGGGGCATAAGAATAACTGTTAACCACTGTATCCTCACGGTTTCCATTTCAGGTTCCATTATCTTTTCCATTTGATTCTCCATTGTCAGGGTAGGATATCCGATTACTAGGGTATAAGATTCCTCAATATATATAAATATATGTATGTAATACTCCCTGAAGTCTTTGCCTGTCAAAGGATCTGGAAGCTGCCGGCTTGGCGGTCGTGAATACCTGTGCTGTCAGAAGGGATGCTTGCAAAGGACCACAGGTTATTGCATGGTGCATATCCTTTTTCAATCTTATATGGTGTTACGTCTTGACGTGAAAACCATGTTTTTTTGGAGGGTGAGGGGAGGGGGGGGGGGCGGGTCTTCATAATTAAGAAGGATCATAGTATTTGGTGGTCCATAAGGTGCAGGAGGGTTGCTCTTGAGGAGTCAGAAGACACCGGGTGCGATCACGGAATTGAAGTTTGGCTTGTGGTTAAGGGTTGCGGAGCTTTGGGGAGGGGATGTGGTATGAATTGCCCTCACAGGCAACACAGCTGGAAAGTCTGAACACTGCCTAAAAACCCTGATTCATGACTTGGCTTAGCTTGCTGTTCGTGCACCTGCGCTGGGTGTGGAAGCTGGGGCCTTCTGAGTATGAGACTTTATTCACAAACAGCATAGGTTCCCACAGTTGTGCTCCGAAAGCGTCTCCGCCATGAACCAGCCCATCCCGTCCACTGCGTCATGTCTCAATGTGATTCTATTTTTGGAACTTACTCACAAGTCCGATCAGTACAGCTTGCACCTGTCCATCAGTGGATCGCGATGCATCAGATCTTCTGCCAACCTGATATTGTCCCATCAAAGGCATGCGGCGGGTAGCAAGTTTTCGTCCATTGAAAGTATGCTGTACACACATACGCAGAGCGCACAAAGACTCTTCTACAGATGCTTCCAGGCCTAGGAGACGAACACCGCATCCCCCGAAGATGGCCACACTCGAGCTATAATCTAAACTCCTAGTCTCCCCCTTAATAGCCCCTATGACACTCCTCGATAAAATCCACTATATAACCCCCTTCAAGAAGTTTAGATTATGGCACACTTGAAAACTGGCCTCTCTGGCGTCTCCCTTGAGTAATCTGTCTGGCCTGAGCAGCTGCACTGGTCTGGACCATTGCAGTCCACGAGAATACGAACGAACCGCAATGCGGTATGATCAAAAGAGACACGATACTACACGAGGCAAGCACCACAGCCGTCACATTACGTTAGCAATTTTTTTGCGACATACTCAGCATGCTGATCGTACAGCAAGAGGAAGCACTACTGCAATTAACCCTATGGCTATGAGTAAGACTACGAATCTCAATAATGTATCTCTACCCTGGAGACTCTTGCTTTGCAGCTTGCTAGCTGGCTTTGCGCAGTCTACAAGGACACATTCAATCAAACTCAAAAGCTTGGCGGCTCGTGAAAGTCCTTTTGCAGGAGTTGAAGCTGCTTAGCTTACAGGCTCTGGAAACTAACTTTTATGGAACATTATAATCTATTGGGGTTATATTGGGAAAATGGACCATAAGATGCAAACTACTATAGTATATTGGGGTAATATTGATTTCAAGAAGTGCCTGCCTTCTTAGGCTTTTGGAGATGCTGGCAAATGAGCATTAGCCAAACCTACTGGAGTATGTTCCGCATCACAGAAAAATTTAGAGGGTGTTCCTCGAGACCACTGAGTAGAGGCAAGGCTTCAGTGTTGTACGGAGCCAGTCAGATCATTCAAACCATTCTCAGCGGGTGATTCCTCAGAATTACTGTCCATTTTGGTTCCTACTCTAATATTTAGGCTACCCTACACCCTAAACCCTTAACCCTAGCCTAAATATTTAGGCTACTTTACACCCTAAACCCTTAACCGTAGCCTAAAAGGGTCCACAATTTTGACAATCCCCCCAACCTGGCAACCAGATCTAGCAGCATTGGGGGGCTGGCCACTTGGTGGATAGGCCGGCATGTTGCCTGGGTGCACTTAGTGATACAGTTATAGTATATCACACTATGCGTACGTTCTATCTTGTGGTAGGCCACACTGTCCTAAATCCTAAACCCTAAACCTTGTCGCAGATTTCTATAATACAGGCTGTGTTTCAGGCAGCAGCTTGATAGGCTTTGGTTCTCAAGTCTGCGGCGGGCATGCTTAAAATCGGGCGGAGCTTGGAAATCCAGTTCGTGGTATGCTTGCAGTGGAGGGCAGACTGTACCACTTTTCTACATAATGGTTCAGGGTGAAAGCTTTAGGGCTTAGGGTGCCCAAGGTGCTACAACACCGTGGCATGTAAGCTATCTCAGGAACCCTCAAGCACACAACAGCTAAGCAAGCCATGGCTACATGCCGTTTCAAACCACTGTGCGAATCTGTAACTACCTACCTAGATCCTCCAACTACCTCTCATTAAGTAGCCACGATTACGGCCACATAGCCCTTAACGTAAGGGTACTACGATGGCCCTAAACCCTAAACCCTAAACCCTAAGGTATACCATACTATTGACTTCACTATGATGCTCTCTAAGACAGCACCAACCCAGGTTATCGCTGGAGGTCTTGCAGCTGGGCCTTCGTGAAAAGGCTCTGCAACGAAACTGCCTCACAGAGCAGAACCGGACACCTTTTGGGCTGAAGTGTGGACCGGGATGATACATGAAGCAGGCACTCCCTACCCCTTCACCCTACGATTAATATACTGTAGTAGTATACTATAGTATACTATAATTAGTATTTCTCTCAGTCTCATCCTGGGTTTCAAACTTTGTATTGACAACATGCATTGCCGAGCAGCGTCAAAGTCCCCCCTGATTTCAGTGCCTTGTCGGAAACCCGTCGGAATTGGATTGGCATGAAGTCCTCCATATTGGAAACCCTACTCCCCATTAACTACTCTATAATCCCAATGTGCATTTCATGTTCTAATTAGGTTCATGTGCATTTGGTTCTCCATTCTTGGCGTAATAAAACCTATCTCATTTTGTAATGCTTGCATAACCCTCCCTGAAACCACAGCAAGCCTAATGGCATGCTGCACTGGAAGGGCCTGCTGTTGGAAACGCATATTGCGCAGGCGGCGCCTGGAGTGCATGGAAATCAGAGGCCAAGGGCTGAGCCAAGTTTTGGACCCTCCCAGTATCTCAATTGAAGTTATATGGCCCCTAATAGTGGGTACTTTGGACTAAACAGAGGGTGGCTGGAGGGCCTAGTTAGTACGGACAACACAACTGCTAAACCCAAAACCCTAAACCATAAACCCCTAAACCCTAAACCCCTAAACCCTAAACAGTACTTCTAAATCCACTGTCCAGGTGCGACCTTGAGGCCTCTAAGAGCCTAATTGCTACAGCACCTAGGACGGCCCCTAGTAAGTAGTAGGGTTTAGGGCTTAGGTATTTAGGTCTGAATACAGGGTAGTTCTGGGGGGTCTAGGGAGGGTTTAGGTAGATCTTCCTTCCATGACTACTTTAGAGCTGGAATCAGGGCCCAGGAGTGACTGCGAAATCTTCTGCGGCCATATGAGGAATTATGTAGGGTTCCGGGGTTTAGGATTTAGGGTTCAGGGATACTACCCCAATAGAGGAGCATCAAGTGGAAACATAGAATGGAACATGACATGGAAATTGGGATTATACGGGGGGGGTTGCGGGCGTAAGGATATGGGGTTGTCAAAATTTATGGTCCCTTTTTGACTACCCTGATCATTAGGGGTCGTATCAAAGTGGGGAACCAAAAATTGCGACTGTACTTTCTACATCCTGCCATGTGCAGTGCCTACTGAAAAGAAATGTATCCCGCTGCGGCTGCATGTACAAACAGCTTGGAACAGCTCACCTGGATCCTGAACCCTAAACCGTATACCCTAAACCCTAAACCGCATACCCAAAACCCTAAACCGTATACCCTAAACCCTAAACCCTATACCTACTTCTCCCGTGTGTGCTGCTGCCGCCAGGCCTCATACGGTCGCAAAGGCAGCGGAGGGTCTGACATTGCCGGACCTGGCAAAATCACTTACTGGCGGGTTAGTAGGGAATAAGGGAATATAGTCTATATGCGCATACAGGGTCATGTAGGGATTATATTCCCTTATTCCCTGATAAGGATCAGCTCTCAGCAGAAGAGCGACAGCACATGTAGCCGTCTGTTGCGTGCATGCAATAGATACATCTGGGCTCTAGGTTTCTCAGTCGACTGGTTGTTACATTTGTCTATAGTAGGTCTTGAAAGTTTCGCACGCCTAAAGCAAAAATCCTAAACCCGAAAGCCAGGTGTCAAAGATAAGATTCCAGGTTGAGAACTGCTGAGCCTAACCTCAAGGTATTTCAGAACCTGCCATTGTATGGGGATTCCCCAAAATCAGGGGTACCTTACTTACCTTCTTGGTCTCCCAAGAATGGTATGAGTATGGCATTCTGGGATCTATACTGAATTCCCACCCACCTATTGCTGGAAACCAACCTACCAGCGTTTATGAATACAATGGCAGTAAACCCTAAACCCTAAACCCTAAACCGTGTGGGTAGAGCATCGACTGCGATCCAGCGGTAAGCGCTCATGACTCCAAAGTCCCCCCATCCTTATAGGGGCTATATAGGGGCTATATAGGGATAATGGAAAAGAAAATGGAAGCTACCATTTAGGGTTTAGGGTTTTGGGTTTTGGGACCCATGATTAATGAACATCCTCCTTTTAAGGGCCTAAATATTAGGATCCCTATTCTAATCCCTACTAAGGGGAAGGGGGTTGATTAATCAAGGGTCTGGGTTCATGTCTGCCAACGAGCAAAGAAGCCGCTGCAAGGTTGTCTAGACCAGCTCCATCTCGGCAGTTTCCATGAATTTGGGGACTTCTTATATATGCCATCGTACTCTGTTCTCCGTAAGATAGGTACCTCCAGATAGGGACCCCATAATTGTGGAAACCCCCTCTCTGACCTTTCCGAGATTAATAAGCGACGTGAAGTGCTATCACCTGTCTCTCCGGAGGATATCCAGAGGCTCCTATGTAATTCCTAGACACTAAATTGGGTTTGCTATGCTTCATTGGCAAGGGGCTATAGTATACCACCCGAAGGGGGCTGCGTCGGAGCCCTTGGGTGACTGCAGGACGGCAACTTGCAATGCAGTGTGTCAAACTGCCCCGCCTGACGCCGCAAATGGATACGCAGAGTAGGGTGCCTCTCAGGACGAGTGAAGTTTCCGCAGAAATTTTCAGCAGAACCTCGTAATCTGCAAATCCTTGGACCCCCTTACGCAATCATAACATGAGGAGTCCCAAATCGACAGGGGCGGCAAGATCCACATCTTGTGACGCAGCTTCTGAGTCTTCAGAACAACAACACGCATCCGGATTCCTTGCGAAAAGCAACACAGGAACGAAAAGTCGTGTGGCATACAGTGGCTCGTCATCATCATCATCATCATCATCATCACCATCACTTTTCCTTTTTTGCTTTTATTATCATTATTATTCTTGTTATCTTCATCATCATCCTTTGGGCTGAGCTGGACGAGCGTGGCAGAATCGCAAGCAACCGCGAAACAAGCATGAAAGCCAAAACCACCTTCACTGCCATGTATTGGGGGGATCATGGAAGATAGTGGGAAACTACTATAGTATCTTGGGGTTATACTGGGATAATGGAGAATAAAATGGAAACTACTATAGTATTCTAGGGTATATATAGGGGTAATATTGGGGTCATGAACGAGAGAGAGGCAGCTCCACAACAACAATAACATCGATGTCGTGATCGTCTTACCTCGCTATGGTCATCACTGCACTGCACAGGCAAATCTACTGCCCGCAGTATTTCAGTGTGACCTGCCGGGCAACATGGCAAACGTGTCGTTGTCCCTCACCTCGTCTCGCAATGCAGATCTGCTTGCTGCCTGGGCATATGCACATACTCAAGTACCCAAAGGTTTAGGGTTTTCCGGTTTTAGGGGTTTTAGGGGTGTTAGGGGGTTTAGGGTTTTAGGGTGTTGGGATTTAGGGTTTAGGGTTTCACCCTAAGTCCCAGGCCAATGTGCATCCAGGGCCGGGCTTTCTGTCAAACCATCCATTTTCATGGAACCTCCTCCACCACAAGAACCATCACCATCACCATCTCCGTCATCATCACCTCTAATATACGCCGTACTTGCACGTATTGATGTTAGCAGGAGTCATAGTTACTGTTCGTATCCAATTCTCATACGACAGAAACCCATGACAGGACCCACGATTTTGCTATCTCTGGAGCGATGGAATGTCCTGCAACTGTGGCGTTGCAGAGGCGTGTCCCTGGTGGACTGCTGCCTGAACGTTGCTTCAGATGATTCTATATTATATAGGGTTATATAGGG